>CEMJ01394080.1:88419-138485 GCA_900068955.1 Clitocybe nebularis | reverse complement strand
TGCTGCTGCTGCTGCTGTTGTTGTTGCTGGTGCTGCTGTTGTTGCTGTTGAACTTCACCTGCGTTTGGGGGTGGGGCCATATGAGGCGGCATTCCATGCATGACGGCCTCTGGGTTCATTGGAGGAGGCATCAAGGCACCCCTCACCCTGATCAACATCATCCTATACCAATCCATATCCACACCAGCCTTCTCCTGCTCCGACGTTACTTGCTGCAGGTGACCGATTTCCTTGAGCCATGCAACACGCCAGTTGATGTTACCATGCTCATCAAGCTCGACGCCTTCGTCCATTGCTATCGGCATTGGGGGAACAGGTGGCGGGAACCGCATACCAGCCATCATCTGGAAACTTGGGTCGAAGCTGTCGATAAAGATCGGCTTATATACAGATCATGATAGACAAACTACTCACGGATATGGTGGCGGAAATGGAACTTGTCTACTCGGACCAGCATCATCTGGGTGCATGGGTGGAGCAACAAATTGCGCATGGGGGTCATCGAAGGAACCATCTGGGTTGTACTCCGCATCCACCTCTTCAGAACCACGCTTGGCATTCTTCGACTTCTTTTTGCGAATGCGGTGCACACCAGTACGTGGATCTACATGCTCATTGACAGTCCAATACGAGCCCTTACCACGGTCGGTAAGAGGCCGCGGAACTTTCTCAAAGCACGGATTCAGCGACAAATTGTGGCGAACAGAGTTCTGGGGAGAAATATAATGAGTTACCAATCGACAAAAGTGAATGCTTTGGGAGGTAGTAAACTCTCCACAACAAATATGACCAGCCAAACAACAACAGCGCGGTCGCGCCAGTCGCGTCCATACGGCTCGGTTACATCCAAAATCTAATGAAATTGCATACTTACTTTCCATCCATTTGGAGCGGTTCTAAAATAGGGAAACTGAAATTGGAAAGAAAAAAAAAGCCACTTATAAAAACAACGTAATTTAACCAAAGTAGTGTGGTTGAACATACTCGAGATTCAATTGCATAGTAGATATCTTCCAATAATAGTTTTTGATTTGGTGAGCCCTTGATTGCATAACTAGTGATAGTATTGGCGTGAGTTTGGCGGAATAAAAAGGGGGGAAAGAGGAGGAACACGAGGCAACGACTGACAGTCAGAAGACTAGAAAAACATACCGAATAAGGGTCGAATATGGGTAGAATGGCTTGCTACCCGGTGGCCCATCCCTCAATGAGTCCAGGTTGATTGGAAGGCCACCTGTGAGGTCGTTTTCCTGTGGATAATACGAGGCACCGGACATGTCATTTGGATCCGGCATCATGGGGGGCATGCCCTGTGGAGGGGGCTGCGACATATCTGCTGTGGAATCAATGGTGGAAGCTTGTGTTGCGTGCTTGAGGTGGTGGTGGTTAGGAACAGGAGGAAACGAACCAAGAATCAGCGGAGCTTATGTCAGAGACGTGGGAATTCCCCAACGCTGCGCACGGACCTCCCTGCCCCTCAGAAACCCGTCGAACTCGTCGTGCTCGCTGGCGAACATCCTGGAAACACTTTGTGGACGGAAGATGAGAGGTTGAGGAGGAATGGAGTTAGTGTGTCTGCAGCCACTGGGTTCAACATACCCCGACAAGCGTCCAAATTGTGGAAGACACGATAAAACACTGTCCAAAGTCTGTACACACAAACAAAAATCTTCCGCTACATCTTTTCACCAATCGGCCACTTTGGGTTTACATTGCTCTCATTACAGTACAAGGCGTTTGAACAAAGCCAATTTATCTTCTTTGCCAGACTTGATGAAATGCCGGATGTAATCACTATTACGACGAAGTCAAGCCTAGTCCTTCAGCTTTTGCGGAATGCGCTGAGGTTTTCTCCAACTTTACATGATGGATCGTAATCAAGAGCTCCAATTTCTCAGAGACGGTAACGGATGGCGGCAACCTGGCAACAAATGATAGCTTTCACGAATCATAAATTATCAGATCAGGCGGCCATAAGCGCGTGTGTTCGGAAAAATATTCGGTGAAGCTGTGACGGCAGAACCAACTGGTAGTTTCCACCAGATCGACAAGTGAACAACAAATTGACACACTTCTTCATACAGTATTCAAAATCACTGCCAGCGCTGGCTTCGCCGCGCGGATCCGGCGGCATTATCGATACAAAGTATTGGCATACCCATCAAACATAAATGTTCTTGCGAACTTAGAGGGGATTACGCGGTCGTACAACCACTACCCTTTCCTCATTTACTTATCAGAGCCATGCAGTGTTAAAGGCAGGTGAGACACGCCAAAGTTCAGCCCTCGCCCTAACCCATATCCTCGAAAGCATCTCGGATGATGGTACAATTATGTGACAATGGCCGGTGGCAAGCTAGTCATTCATCAGCAGAATCGGATGATTGCTGTCCCAATTACTCATTCAAAGTCAATTCCGGAGATGTGTCGCTATACTTAAGGCGTCTTCTTATCGCAACAGTCCAACAGTCCAACATGTCCCAACATGACTTCGGAGTTCGGTCTTCTCATTATCCGACTACATCTTACATTTTTTGAAATAGAAAGGGCCTTTTTATGTGCCTGCCAAATGCTTATTCAATCAGCCCTTTCTCGATCCTTCGCGCGAAAACGAATAGCGAATAGACTTATGCCTTGACAGGCCTTCCTCGCTTGTACTTAGCAAAACGGTGTTGCTGGGCCAACCCCGATTGTCTGAATGCTTGGAATCTTCCGTGCTCTTGTACAAATCAGATTTTGCCCACTTCCACCTACAATCACACCGAGACGGACCAGGATCTCCATAAGGTACTTATTTCAAAGACCCGACTACAAGAGAATGCCCACAAGAGCGGACAAGAGCCACCCTTTTTTTTATCGTTGAGTATCCCCGATACGGCGAATATAGCCTATATGATGGTGCGAAAAACTTAATCATTCTCTAGATTCACTTCCGTCTGCGGTGTACCTTGGGTGCATGTCTACAACTGAAACATCTTTGTTACCCCTCACTTCGCCGAGAAGACCGTCGAAACACATGTTATACTCAATAATGTGTTATGTTATAATACGACAAGATTCTAGCTGGAATGTTGCTTCCTCCAACTCAAACTTACGTACTGAAAGAATTCTCCGCGTCCGCGTGGCTGTCGTCTGTGTGCGTGCTTTTCCTGAGAAATTCCAGGGACGACGGGGGTGGACCGTTTAGCGGAACCATGAAATTGAGAAGAACGTCCACCAGTCCAGATTTGCGTGTTGGATGCAAGGCTCAATTGAGAATACCCAAAACAAGCGCTCCAAATCAGTCCCATACCTCAGGCCTCTACCGGGAGGCGCTTGCTCAAAGAAAAACATGGGTGTGCTCACAGAGCCAGCAGTGGGCGCCGCGGATACCCAAGAACTCGCTTCGAACATTAATCCCGATCTCTCCACATACCCGGTATTATGTGGGCCATGGCCGCTCATATGTAAGGCCTTCAGAATCACTTATGTATGTTTCTATTTTCACGACGGCAGATCCGGCGATTCTTTGGAGCACCCCCGATAATACGCGGGAAGGGTGCCTCACTTGATATAGTAGCTTATATACAAACATCAGCAGAGAACCGATGGTCGACAGCGTCGTATTCCTAATCCATTTTCTCTCTCTCTAGATATATGTTATCTACCCAATTTTGACACTACTCGTGGCTTACGGATATGGATGGTACTGACGCTGCCTACATAGCCAACGTGGTTAGAATCTGTCAACGTATGCCCCCTTTTCTTCATCGACATCAAGGAACTAATTCTTTCACAGTCGTTCCAACTATTGTCACTCTTTACGATCATCGTAAGTTTACAGCTATGTCCTACACCACACATAGACTAACCTCCCGCTGTACCGACAGTAATAACCTTTGATCAAGAGGCATGTTCAACCACTTATAACCTACGTCATGCTCACCCCTTGTTAATTCTCGCTTTAGGTAGAACTAGTCTGGGTAGGGCCTTTCACCAAGCTAACACATCACCTGATCGTGTTGTTTATTAAATTGTTGCTATAGGATAAACCGTGGTCAATCGCTAAAATTCTTTTCCTATGGGTACGTGTGGGATGGTTTCGTTCAAACTCAACCGTTACCACTATTTTCTTACCCTAATCTTAGAACCGGTATTTTGGAAGCTTCTTTTTATTGTATGTTATCTATTTCTTTCGTGCCTGAACATGTTAAACTGGCTTCCTTGATAGGGCTGAGGCCATCGGTGAGTGGAGTAGGGAGCGTGGCGAAATGACTTCTTGTTGACGACATAAAGTCTTCTCTATAAAACCCCCGTCCAATCAGGTGAATTCTAGTCTTAATTTCCTAGGTCACACACTCTAACCACAGGATCTCCTTATAGTTGTACGTGTTCCATATGGTGGCGTCTCTTCTAGCCTTCCGAAGGTTTGCTAACTAACCGAATGCATTATACTCAGCTGTATGTTTACGATATATATTTTTTCCACCGTTCAGCAAACTCATGCCAAGGCTTAGGCCGTACCTGGTTCTTTGTGCAGGACTGGAGTACCGCTATAATAATATGGTCCATGCAATGTATGTGACTTGCCCGTATGACGATACTTGTCTGATTACCACGTGTTGAAGCTGTCATGCTTTTTCGAACGTTTGCCATGTACCACCACAGTCAAGTCATAGTAACCTTTTGCTTGTTGCTCTATGCTGCTGAGGTGATGGCAATGTCGGCAGTCACGGTGGCATCTTTTCGACACCTGGATGGTGAGCCCTGTACTGGTCATATATCTTAGACAATTATGATATATCTCGGTTTCTAGCCCTTAGAGAACCCTACCCTGGAGTTTACATATGCACTTTGAACAATGCCCCACACTTCTTTTATCTGTTTTGGATTCCGGCAGTTGCACTTGATTCTATTTTACTTACACTCGCCTTGTGGACATGTATCCTTCATGTTCACAGTGCCCGTGGTTTATTGTTCCCGAGAAGCCCGATGTGGGAAGTCCTCCTGACTGACAGCTTGTTTTATTTTTCCGTGTACGCGCTTCCGCCCTTCTCTCGACTACCGGCTATTAATAACGCTCTTGTGTCTTTAGGACACTATCAACATATATAGCAAATGTCGTCGTCGGGATGGTTCTTCCGGTGAGTCATTAGGTATTACTGGTCCTACGAGGATGCCAATGAAGACTAAATTTCAGGCACATTGGCTCAAACTCCCTCAGGGATTCTCAGCTGCGGGAACTTGTGTCATGGGTATCAGATTAGTTCTGAATCTCCGCAGAGCATACTATGTGCCCTCCCCAGGCAACGTAGACCTAGACAGTGTGGCTTCACAGGTGTTGGAATCGTTTGTTGATGCGACATTACCTCTGCAAGATGTGTTATTTGTGAAAGGGGACGTTGCAAGACGGCTCTCAGAGACCTGGGCACTCCCTAGGCCACCAGAGAGTGAAACGGCGGTGGCGCATACCTTAAATTCCATATCAATACCGCGTTTACGCTCATATAATAGTTAGCTTTTTAGTATTACTGGTTCATAGATAGTATAAGATCGTATAGGAGCGATAGTTATGATTACGATCTGAAACTCGACGGGCAGGGAGTTGTGCTAAGAACGGTCTTGGACACAATCGTCCATGAATCTCTGTAATCGTTCTAGTTCGAAACCTCCACAGCAAAGTTCAAGGCTAGGTATAGACCTCGAGTACGTGGAGACTGTTTGTGTTTTCCAAAATAACTCCCCCATGCTTTCCATATCGAACAGATCCGACATTGAAGGTTGTGGCTGGGCAATGGTTTGAGTAGCTCTTTCCATATACTCGGAAATGGCAATCGTGGGTCCAGGAGAGAGGATACCATGTTCGGAGAGTCTAGCTGTCCGGGTGGCTCTTTGAAGAAAATTAATAAACTGAGATACCCTAGGTGCGAGGGTGTTCCAATCGCCTAGGTCTCGAAGAATATTCTGAGCAAGAGATATCCATTCACCAAGTTCTTCGTTCTGGTCAGGAGTCGAGCCGGAAATGATTGCGATAGCAAGTGTCACTGGAAAAGGTGGTTAATGAGGCTAATGGCTCGTGGATAGACGAGGTCTAGGAAACCTACATGTGGCATCAAATATCCGAGCTACGCAGTCAGCCCAGCGTGTTTGGGAGCGTTCAACTTGGTTCTGCATGATCAGCTGCCGGGCCAGCAATCGTTTGCTAGATTTTACAGACTTCATACTCTGCACAAGAAAACCTAACGCACAAAAGTCTTACCAGAACATGACACAAACATAACTTGCATGGCTTTGGAAGTTGGCTACCTTCTCACTATCTCCAGATAAATGCGTTGGGGGTATCTGAAAAAACAAGAAGGGTCTCTAGATGCTAGGATGAATGATCTTTCGCCTAAGCTTTACAATGGGACAAACCAAAAGTAGTATACGGGCATGATATATTTGTAGAATTAGGGTGCGATTCTTCAGATGGAGGTCAGCTCATGACCCGCGGTGTGAGATTGCTATGTCTAACCTGAAAAAGAATCTGAGGCACTATTGCTCCTTGTGATGGCGGATGTAAGGCAGATGTGAGATCAAGCTCGTATTTCCGTGTTTCCTCTTCTAGTCCAAAGACTTCGCAATATGATGGGAGGTGCAATGCGAAACACTTGTCCCATATTTTGCCAATCAACTTGGCCAAGCGAATCTGTAGTATGAAAAAAGCTATTTCGGAATGTCAGGATAGAAAAGAATCCCGAATAAAAAGTATACTTTGTTCTGTACCACACTGTTGGATTTGATCAGAAATGTTAGGTGTTGCAACATTGAAGTGCTTCGATACAATTAATATTATCATAATGAGTTATATCGGGGCACCGACCTGTTCATGAATGATGTATGGTCGACGAAGGATCAAGCATTGTTGGCTAGTGGCGAGGCTCGACCAACGTCAATGGAGATGTAAGCAGACATACATACCGGTCAAGAATGAATAGCCTCCCTGAAAGTCTTTGTCGGCATAAAGCGCATTCAAAAGCTAAAATTATACGTACACCAAACAATACGCCTAATCTCCGATTCTTTCCATGGTACGGGTAGGTCTCGATCAATTGATACTTAGAGGGGAGACATGAGTGAAAATGAGATTTGGAGGAACCGGTAGAGCTCACATGACTGTGCCATGCGGATTGACGCCGCTATAGCTCGAGTAAGATCGACGTATATCAAAGATATATTCAAATACCAGAGGTATTATAATAGCTCGTGAGGTTTCCTTCATTCTGTGAATTTTTTGATGAATGACTTGCCCGGTTGGTCCCACTAGTAGGATACATACCAGTTGATAGATCGCTAGTAGAAAAAGAGCTTGGATATTTTCAAGTGAGGGTAAAAGGGTGTCGTTCGAAATCAAGACCGATTTAGCAAATTCACATAAACGTTTCTCTAAGACTTCGCGACCTGGTTCGTATTCGGAAAATAATGATATCTATGGGTTTATGAATGTTAGAGCTTTGGAAAAAAAAAAGGGAGTCCATACATCGTTAGGAGTTTTGGGAAGGAATTGTAGGGATACCGCACAAACCATCGCCAGAAGGGCAATGAAATCGAATGAAGGTGGATGAGGACCAGATGAAAACGTGACATAGGAACGGTCGAAGTTAGGTTTGTCTATGATGCTCCATAACCAGGGTACCGAAGATTGCTCGAAAAAACTATAGAGTAGATGGCCTGTGAGTGCATGATTTGGAAAATGTGTCCGAAGCGTTGATAAGCCTGATATGTCAGGTGGTGGTTGGACATGTCCAACCCGAATCTAAAGTAGAGACTAGAGGTGAAATTATGTCTGTTGATCTATCTGACATCTGCTTACCTGGTGGAGAATCTCCGCCATGGGTCCAGTAGTGACGGGCACACCTGGGGCAGTTTGCTGGGATAACTGGCCAAGCGCTGCAGCAGCAACCTGGACAGCTTGGTCGGTCATAGGATTGCGATCCCCTATTGCAGAAAAATGTGGTCCTGTTCCAACACCGCTGCTAGCTTGAACTAGGTGTAACAGGGCTTCCAAGCCTATAAGGGCCGCGGGCTCGATATCGCCCAGTTGGTTTTGAATGGCATTTTCGGGTGGGCTGGAGGTGAGTTCACCAGTCGAGCGCCCATCGCTCTCACTTAGCCTGACGAAGAAATTGTCGTATCATAGAAAATTAGTCTGAAATAGGACGACAATCACTTAATCCGCGATGTCCGCTGACTGGATTGTTCGTAATAGATACATTCATTTGATGATCCACGGGATGAACTTGGGAGAAAGGGCTCAAAACAATTACAAAAACTTGGGAGGGAAAGCGCTCACCACCGCCCACATGGCTTTGCTCTGTCACACTGTTTCTCTAGTATAAGAAAGGAAATATGAGTTGAAGTTAAGAAAAAGATCGAACTTGTTGTTTCCTTTCATGACAAGCTGGATAGTTCGTTGAAAATCACATTTCCTAGATAGCTGGGTAACGCACGTTGGCAACTCCTGATTATATTTAGTATGTTGCGAAGAGGCACGGGCGTGTAATTTACGAACAATATCGCTCTATTTCTTTTTCTCTTTTGCTTGATCGCCTGGACTTCAAGCCCTGTGGCTGAGCCGGCGTTTGCAACATCAGCGGGGGTTGAAGCCGACGCAATCGCCGATAACACCTGTCCTGCCGATGTGTCAAAAAGCACCCCCGACTGGTTCATGCACGTTCGAATCCGATCGTTTACTTTATGTGCTGTTTAACTAGACCAAAAGCTCGAAGAGAGGAAACATTAGGCCCGGCACCGTCACAGTCCAAATGAGTCCAGCACGGCCACCGTGGTTAAATGGCCGCTGACAAATGAATTGTTTGACACTTTTGTCGCGTGCCACCGGCTGATAGTGCTCGGAGCTTTCTACAGTGTCCGAGTCATTGACGTTGGCGGATTTTGAGTGTAGCTTGGTGGTGGCGGCGGTGAGGTGTGCGGTTACGATGAGGGGGGATCTCAGCTAGAACTGTACTTATCACTGAACCGTTTCGAACGACTGTTAACTTTCATGTTATGGCCGCCCAACTTACTATGAACACCTTCGTTGAGCAATGACTTCCATACTAGATGTCTTTTTTTCCTTGAGCCGACAAGATAGCTTAAAAGTAACATTGATATACTGATAGGAAGGATATAATGTTCAATGACCCTCTCAAGCACCACCACCTGCTAATTTCATGACTAGCCAATTCTGCTCATGGGAAGCAGCGATCTTCGGCCAGTCAGATATTAAGTGGTGTGAACGGTAGAAATGGTGTCAACTCCCGATAGATACCCTGGTACCCAACAGGAAAATGACTCATTTACTTTAAACCCTGGGCGACACAAACCAAATTAGATACTTGATCAAATTTTTTCGGAAGGACTTACCCATAAGCATATTCAACTTCGTCAACTCCTGCACCCGCTGAAAAAGGTCCTGTTTGGTCCCGTGGGACTGGACCCATTGCAAGTTCATCGTCATCATCATCAGCGTCGACGGCACTTCCATCATCGAGGCCGAAAGGTAAGACAGGACGCAAGCCGCTTCCAGAACTTGATCTACGAGTTCCTGCAGGTGACTTTGGGAGGGCTGCCATGGTTTTGGGACTCATGTGCTAAATAAATAATCATAATTTAGGGCATGACGAGCATTTCGCCAACTACACGTACCTCCCAGTTATTCAAGTTCTCATTAATCATGTCATGGTCATCTCGGTGAGGGTCTAAGCGGGCATCGTCACCCAGGTCACCTATGGAAGCAATGCTTTCACTGTCGCTAATACCATCCGCGATATCAGAAGCGAATGCAGGAAGGCGATGCCAGGCGGATGTGCCACCAAACAGGGGCCCTTCTGTTGACTGCTCATCTGATAAACCTAGATCTGATAGGTATTCTTCATATTCTTCTTCGAAAGCGATATCCTCAGTGATATAAGGAAGGAATATCGAGGGGTCAGGAGCTTGTGAACGCGATGGAGGAAAAACGTCAGAGTCAACGACATTTGGCGTTCCTACAGGCCGTATTAAGCTTGAAAGTTCGGGGCCTGGATGGAGACCTTCCAAGTGATGAGACATGCTACCAGAACGTCTGTGAAGGTGGCTATGCTGGTTTAGAGTGGCCGTCGGGCCATATCTCTTGCTGTTATCTGAAAAAGAGTTAGGCATTGTTATTGATATTTGGTCTTTCACTGACAGAACTTGACTAGATGTCGGAGGGCTTGCTCTTGGGACTTGAACTGGCATTAATTTGCATTTTAAAAGAATATAAAACATCTATACGCACTTGAGCATCGGTCACGTCGTCAACTTCGGTTCCCGTCAACCACTCGTCCCGGAGATCAGGCCTACAGTTAAGGTATATGGACGTAATAACTTTCATATTAGCTGCACGAGGAATGTTTTAGTTTATGTGTAAGTAAGGTGCAAGGTAGGTTACATTGCCGCCATTTGCGTCCACAAAATGGAACTTGACTCTTGATTAATTTGAGGACATGCAACTGCAACATTGGATGCATTACTCGAAGAACTCGTTTCAACACGGCCTGTAAAAAAGTTAGATTAAATGTCTTTTCAAGAATTAACGGTACCCGCCGAACTCTTGTATTGAACAAGCATCCAAATGCGATGGGATCGACCCTTGGACAGCTTTTGCATAATTTTGGCGAAATTGATAGTCGAAAAGAAATTACGCCACGAGTATTCCGTGACCTGCTCGACTTCCTCTTTGTGTTCTTCCCCGTTTGGGAGTATGATTGTTTTTGTCACTGTGTGTCGGGATGGTCGTGGCATGTTATCTTCGGGTCGCACCGGTTGTGGGTTTTTCGCGAAATTAACAAGACAATAACGGAAGAAGCTGGGATTCTCAGCAGAGGCTAGGGAAGGAAAGTGACAATGACAAACTTGTTCTCTGGGGAGTCAGCCTTTGAAACAACTGATGCTGAGACCTCCTGAAGGCCGAACATTTTCAAAATCAAGAGAAGGCAATTTGTGTCCAGAAGATGTTGCCCCAAATGGTGGAACTTCATAACATCTGATACTCGACTTTAGTAAAGCATACAATCAACGACGCTTGGGGGTATTAGGACTTACGAGAAACCTTGAACCATTTCAAGACCAATAATAAAATGGCAGACACTGCCTTGGAGGTGATCTCCCGGTGTCGAGTTACATCAATTTCATCTAGGGTTGGAGGTGGAGGCGGAGGTTGCTCATGAGCTAGCAATTCAGGCGACGCCTCTATTTATTAATGCTCCAAAATGGTGGTTAAAAAAGTTCTCTTACGCGATGAGACCCCGGGAGGGAAGACGGAGGACGTCGAAGATTGAGGAACCTGCAGGCTTGTACTTGCTGAGACTGTGGCCAATAAAAGTTTTAACAGCACAAGGACCCATCCTGATAATACGGGAAGGACGGCACTCTGTGCAATTATGAGTAAGTTATGGAGAAGCCTGGTATCATATCCTCACGTAAATCTGCTCCACCCTTTTCAATCGCATCAGATCCTCTTTCCTTTCCTTTGCTCTCCTTTTGTCACCACTTGACTCTGCTTCTTTCAACGCGGTGGTGGCTTCCGCAATCTTAGCGTCGAGTAGTGCAATATCTGGTAATGGTTCTGAAACCTCCGGGTCCTGTTTGAGAGAGATGTTTTCGTAGCCAAATCCCTTCTAGACGTGTCACTTACGTTCGAAGTAAAAGTAGATGACTGAAATTCGCCCTCAGACCCAGGCATGTGCTCCAGCCCACTTTCAGCCGTCATGCAATCCTCTCGTGTACGCCACATCTGAGAGAGAGCTAGACTGACATACATATGTTTATTATAAAGTCGATCGGCTTCATCAATCGCGAAGGGTACAAGTCTGGCATCCCTTCCAAATGTACCGCGTGAAAACGGGAATAGAAATGGTCTATTTTGATCAGTCTGGTACTGCTGCTTCTTGGGTTTCGGAGATGGAGGGGGAGAGGGAGCAGGCGTTGCGGGTTGGGGGTTCCGATATGGCGGGTTCTGGTGTTGGAAATGATTGTGAGGGCCGTTAGGGGGGCCGGGAAGGGGGGCCGTTTCGGAGTCATCGTGGTGATAATGGTGCCGTATGGGAATCGGCGAGTAGGCCTGTGCTAGACGAGAAGTCAGAAGCGGCGGATTGTTTGATTTTGTAGTTGGGGGTGTAGGTAGTGGTTGCTGCGGAGGAGTAAATGTTGGATATTTCACGGAGGTTTCTTGTCGGAAGGTTTCTATGTCCAAAGGAGAAGATTTGATTTTCTCAACTGGAGAAACAATATAAGCTATGCCACTCGATAACTAAAGGTCATACCAGTCTCATTAGCAGTAGGCAGGCCTGCCAACTCGCGGGCGATCTTCTTTACTCGTGCCAACTCACGGATGCCACCGCAGCATGTCAATAGCGTCTTCCAGAGAACCAAAAGAAGCTATGCTGCGGGTCAGATTGGGGTACATGCAATCTGAATAAGATATGACAAACTTTCTTGATGGGATATCCCTTCGCGCTCTTATCGCGTAGTCCGGATACCACATTAAAGAGATAAACCGGTAAGGGCGGGTCCAAGCTCACTGGAGAATTTTTAAACAGTATTCTAAACAGGTCATCCAAGATGACTCACTCAACTCGTCAGCAAATTCATCATGTCCTTTGAATACTTCAATCAGATGATAAAGCATGCCGAGATACACAGATATCTCTGTCAAGACCTCCTCGATGAAGTCAGCCTTTTCTGTAGCAGATATATGGAAATGTGCTGCATCTTGATCTGATAGACTGCTGTGGACGAGACAAAGATCTCAGGGCTTAGATAGCCAAGAAAGAGCACAATGAACTACCACAAGAGATCGTGTTTGGAGCTTGCAATTTTCATTGCTTCGATGATGGTGCTCACTCCATTGGCAGACCGCACTACCTTGCAGTTTTCAAATATCCAATGTAACTGGTGTTCCGGGGAAACGGTTTCTGCGAATGTCCCTGAGACGTATAAACGGCCTGATTAGTACGCGAGTGAAACACTACCGGTACCCCCTGACCTTGCAGAACGTAGAACAACCGACGCGCGTTAGTGAATCGAATTTCGGCATCGCGATGTTCTAGGCTTTCCAATAACAGTTCGACGTGAGCCTTTCGTTGCGTTAGAGACGTTTTAGTCCATTCTGGAACATTGTTAGATCAGGTTAGGGCGCAGCTTGATGCGACCACTAAGGCCTTGATAACACACACCAGCTGTGAACGATCCTTCCCATGCCTTGAGGTTCTCCGCCACCTGTGGCATCTCGATGTAAGAATAGAACTCCTCAATCTCGTTCATTACAGTATCCTCATCATCGTAGACAAAGTCGAACCAGGATTGCTATTCAAATTGAGTTACTCTCCGTTCCTTCGGGTTTCTTACATAGTTTCATCTACCTTAGGTTTCGGCACGGTGCCAACCATCGCCTTGAGTTGTCCGAGTGTAATTGAATCGAGTCCCGTTTGCTGTCCAGAACCATTTCCATTGTCTTGCGAAGATCCACCCATGTATGATGGCAGCTGAGGGTACGCCATGGCAGGACGAATTCCTTTGTCACGGAAATTCTGAACGAGTGATCAAGCTTAAGCTAGCTCAAGGCTGATTGGGCTCATAAGTATTATGTAATTGTATGTGTCGGGAGCATCGAGGCCAAATATTTTACATGATGCATCTAGGCAACACCCTGCAAACAAATTGACTCGGAGGACTCCGACACCGGAAGGCTTTACCACCTCAACCAAACCTCGACCTGGTATCGACCTGGTAGTCATGTCAATATTCTTGCCCAAAATGACACTTTCCTGGACTTTCGGGTTATAACCTGGCGCAGGTAGCGCTCCCGCGGATGTCATGGTGGATTCGTAAGGTCAGATACATATTACATTCTATATCAATAATATAAATCCGATGACTTGTTGCCCAACGATTTTACGTACGTGTTTTAGGGGGGAACATCATTTTCGTACCTTACGTCCATAAACCTGATGAAAAGAGTATAATCATATTATGAAGAAAACACTGCTAGTGCTCAAGCGCTCAAGCGCTGAACCTTATGAACAATTCATAATTCACATGTCATTCGACATTTAGAAAGGGTTAGTCTTTGAGAACTCAGAACTGCGCCAAATGCGACTGCGCTCTGATCAGATGCGGCCCTGTCGGAGTTCCGGACAGATATATGAGGTGCCGCTATTGCGCCGCCATATCAGCTGAACGGTGAGGCACTGGAAAGTTGACACACTGCTTTCTTCTCGGCAAATCAAAAAACCCATAGTTGCTGAATGAATGCATCTCAGTTACTTGTTCTCCATGCATGGTCTCCAGACTCTAATATATTGGTTCCGAACTACCAGGCCTGGTTTATTGAAGATTACCCCAGGTCTGTCAGAACATCAGACTTTTACGAAGTCCGAGGTGGAGTTGGGTAAGTAAACGCTATCCCGAAATGTCTTTGGGGTTGAAACCTGGATAATCTGATCCTTGAGGCCACCAAGCCGCCCGACTTGGGGTGATATGGCGCCGCATTTCAAGGCCACGACTTGGAAGATCAACGGGTTCTCAAACTGATGGTTCTTGAGATCAAAACTTAATCTTCCAGAATAAGTAGCTAGGACTCAGGAGAGGTCAGGTTCAGGGGATGAGAGATTCAAGGCTCTGTGAATGTGACACATCGATGAGCCTTGTTTGCAAACGGATCTTATCGATATACCAACATGGGAGAGAGAATTTAGAATACATTGTGGTTGATATTGATGGATAAGTAACGATGGGAAGGCGTCAGGATAGACATGGGCGCGGTAACAACCGATGTCTCCATGAGGTCCGAGCACACGCCAAGTCAGCAGATGGAGGGATAAGATCGCCGCGGTGTCCTGGTTTTTGCATACTGCGGCGTCGTGAGGTGGGGATCGTGGGGCAACGGCAGGTAACGGCTAGGACAGCCCTGGACGATGTACATACAAAACTGGATGGTGTCGGTTGGACCACTTTTTTTGGCAACGTGTGGTGGCGGACCCACAATGGGGAGTCATGATTACGTAATTTTCGTGACGGTTGAAATAGGTGGAAGAAATAGTTTGAGTTTTCTCTCATCTCCCAACCACCAGGCGGATCGACCCTCTTCTGTCGATTCTAGTTGCCAGGTCTCTGTTGCTTAGCTCTCCACCACCCGACAACTTAGGCGAAGACTGAAGAGGGCCGTTTTCTCTTGTCTTTCCGAATAGTAAGGACTTCTAACAGCTGGGCTCTTTGGCTGACAACAGCCAGCAAACTCTCCTGTCCTTTTCTTCTACTCGGTCAATCCAAAAGGCACGCCTTTGCTGCGCGTTTGCCATCTCAGCCAGTCGCCCCTCTATCGCTTCTATCTGCTTTCCGTTCACGACAGACCTTACGACCGCCTTTTCTATCTCTCTCTTTCGCCCCACAACGCCCCACTCCTTCCACCACAAGGAGCATCACCACTAGATCGGAGTCTAGCGCCTATCTTCACATCTCGTGTGTTGTTGGTGCTTTTCTCTAGTCTATCCCCATCTTCAGATGCCGGTTCCTGTCCCTCGTCGTTCCAAACCAGTCGCCCACCCAGTAGTCAAGAAACTGAACTGTGGTGACGGGCAGACCACTCCATTCCAGAATCTCACTCGCACATTGCCTGTGTCTCCAACAGGGCCACCGCCCTCGTTTGGCACCCGTGAACAGTGGATCAACTCCCTGCCATCCTGGAGGAGGACGAAGCCGCGCAGAATTTGGGAGGATGACACACAACTATCTGACCAACGTGTCGAGCAGGATTTTTATCGAGGGTTGACTGCCGCGGGAAACGCGTCCGTTATTAAAGGAGAACACGCTGAAGCGTGTATTCCGCCCCTTTACACATTGCTCGAGGCACCCCGTCAGCCACCCACCGAAGGGCTCCCTTTGGGATCCGACGGGGAAGCAGACGATGAGATGAGTTCAGATTACTCTGCTATGGATCAGTGCCACCTTGACAACGAAAGCCAATGGAGTGCCACGTCGCCATCGAGAAATGAGGATGGTATGGTAGTGGAGAATGGGTCACAAATGCAAGACGGAGGATCCCATGGCTTGATCGCTACGGATCTTGCGCCTTATGAACAGGGTCTTTATGAAAGAGGAGCTTTCACACCAGTCTTTGAAGACCAATCCCCAGGGACGGCAAGTGGCCAAGACATGGGTTCTAGTCCTTTGGGGCCAGTCACGCCTTTTGGTGAATTCGTTGACCGAGCTGTTGCTGCTGCCCAACCCTATGTAGACTGCGAAGCTTCGCTATCGAACAATGTAGTTTCGCAAGATTACAACTACCAGGATAAGATGTGTGGACCGCAGTGCTACCAGCCTGAGACCTCCTATCAGCAACCTGCTGTGACACAACCTAAGGAGGCGGCACCTGTCCCCGAAGTTGTTACCCCAAGTGCTACGATTGGTTACAGGAAACTTGCTGAACCTCTTTCGGACTGGATCGCCAATTACGTTTGGAAGGTTTGCACCACTGGTCTCAGCTTGCAATCCATGCATTCTCGACCTTCGTAAGTTTATTGCTTATAGCTTGTTATGCCATAGATTGCTTAATATATCTATAGGAATGATTCGATGAATCATTATGCGAGTTTGCCACCCACCTACCTGGCAACGTCCGTTCACTCTCTGCTACTCTCCACCCTCCTTCAACCATCTGCGGTGTTTTTGGCTATCTGGTACATCGTTCGATTACCAGTTTATTTCGGTGCCAATGCATTGGGTGTAGAAGATGTCAAAGAGGCTCATTTTAGGATTGCATTGCTCGGGGATTCTCGTAACAGCATCGATAGGGAGGTAATGGAATCTAGTGCTCCATTCCGTCTCATCGTCTTAGGTTGTATGCTAGCCAACAAGTGGTTAGACGATCACACTTTCTCCAACAAGACATGGTGTGTCACATGCAATTCATTTTAACACAGTAACTAATAAATACTGATAGGCACAATATCTCCAATGTTCCTATTCACGCCCTGAATAGACTGGAGTCACTTGCCCTGGACATTTTCTCCTATGACTTGACAGTCCCATCCCGCGACTGGTCTCAATGGCTTGCTCACGTCATGTCTTATCATCTATCTTTGGCCTCACCGGTTCATCCTCAACCCATTTCCCGGCCTTCGTCTAACCCCCATTCGATTGTCCGGATCGCCATCGATGAGATTATCCAGGCACCGGTTGCCTGCAATACGTCCTCCGTTCCACAACCCATTTTCCTCGGCCTTGAAGAACGCAAGAGGGAGAAATTAGAGAAAGAACAAGCCTTAGCTGCCGATGTGCTTGAGATTGATCTTGACGAGGATGGTCCATTAAGAGAGGAGTACCTTCCCAGGCGTCGCATCAGCGGCGCAGGGTCCCTCCGCAGTCGCACCGTTAGCTCGGCAGTTGAGACACAAGATTGGGAGCGGCGCAACATCCTGGAAATCGAGAAACCTCTTCCTCCCCCTGCTAAATGGAGCCCGGCTGGAGATGAGCCTATCCATAGGGAGAGGAATAGGGTAAGTGGGCAATACGTCGCTGTCCAGGCGCCTCATGTTCGGCACGTCGCTCCGTATCCTGCACCCTATCATCATATTATCGATGTTGGGTACGTTCACCAGAACTGGGTCTCAAGCGGTTACGTCCCCATCAAACCTCAGCCGACATATCTCATTGATTTCCCACCCATTCATACCATTAGTCAGGCGACATACAACCCTTACCCATATGTCCCTCAGCTCGCCGTTTCCCACTCTCGCTCCCAATCATTGTGTTACGAGGACAATCTCCAGCCCCGAAATCATATGCGCTCGTATTCGCAATCTCAATTCGAATACAGATGCAGTGACCTTCGCATGACGGCCAATGAACTTGCTCCCCCCAGAGAAGCCGATGCTCAATGGATCGCTGCAAATCATTACCCATATCCCGCCTCTACCTTCGCACCTCTTACTGGCTATCAATCAACTTGGCTTAGAGCATGAGCTGATCTCTCCATTCCGTATCCAGGAACCATCTCTTCATCGGCCGCCACCTTTTAGACCTCACTTCCGTTATCGCTCTCACTCGACCATACAATACGCTCGACCTGACACTCAATGTGCATATTGCATATCGAGGTCTATTTCCGGTTTCTCAGTCTCAGCCACGCGCGTGTACTTTTTCCCGTTATCCTGTGAATATCCGACTCGCCTGTCTCTGCTGCCGTTCTCACTGTTTCATATCCTTTCGGGCCCTCCCAAACGATGACATATCCATCCTGTCCATAGGGATAATTGGCCCATTCATATATCAGAGGCACACCATCGCTCGTGTCGTCATGGCTGGAGTCATACCTCCTTCCACCGTCCTCTTTCGCTCTGTCGTGGGAAAGAGATATCTCCGCTGCTTCGTTTTGACCAAATTCTTGTCGATTTAACACGGAGCATATCCGAGCGTTGCTTCTTCCTGGTACAACTTATCAGTCACCCTCTTTCCCACTCTTGACACGGCTTTTCATTTTGACGCCCACCTGGTCTGCCCAGTGGTATAACCACTAATATCTTTCCTCCACTTTCTGTCATTTGGTCTGACCTGTTTGTTTCCTTTTTGGCACGTTTTTTATTCAGTTTACGAACCCTATATTGATGCAAAACCTCACAAAAACATACATCCACTTTCCCTCCCAGCTTCATCTTTTCGTATTTGATCCTAATCTTGATCTTCGAGCCTCGCCATGATTATCCTCTCCACCTTCCCTTTACGCACTCCACCCTTCACTCCACCCTACCCCCGAAATTCCTTCTCTCCGTACCTAACCCCTCCGCATTGATTCCTCATGTATCATTCATTCCCGATGCTTTTCGTAGGTAAGTAGTTATGCAAACCCCCTTATATTCTCTACCGGATATGGATGCAATATGTCTCTGTTTCCGGCCCCTTGATTGTCACACTTATCGTTACAAGCCAATTGCATTCATCCGCATGATAATACAACATCTATGGTTTTGATGATTTACTAATCTGAATTCAAATCTGAACAACAATGAAAGGAACCTAGATGGATTATCAGAATGAGCCAATAGCAAAGGAGGAAGTAAATACCTCGACATCTTCGCCATCTTCGTCAGATACCATCACTTCCACAACAAGACGTTTGGAATGTGGCGGGATGGCTTTCTTACTAACGTGCTCCACCAATTTACTGAATTTCATGGGTAGTCTTTCCTCACTCTGCGGCCCAGATGTAGATTAGTGATTGAAAACCACAGAATATTCCGACGCACCTTCTTCTTGCCAATGAAAGAACTCCATAGCATGCTTACACCCTGACTGACCATCGTGATGTCGAGTTTGTGGTTCTCCTTGAACCAGGCCACTATTTCTCCGAGGGTTGGATCATTTTTGAACTCGAAACGATCCCACAGAGTCCATTCTGTAGTACCATATTTGTTCTTGGCAGCCGCGATGGGCTCTGAGAAGCCAAAGAACGGGAGTGCTAGATTGATGAATCCATTCTTGTAGTCTTCGAGCTTCTTCTTCCCGTCGATGATCTATCGGACGAATTACTTTGAAAATGTCAATAGCCCCTATGGAAATAAATACAGACCTTAAACAGCTCCAAACATACAAGTCCGGTCACCAACGAAGTAGTCGTAGCAATGGCAGGGATAATCTTCCCAGCAATCTGCTTAGTGGTGTGGCGATCTGCAATGTTGATGTTATAGTTCATTGCACGTAGGTTGGACGCGGCGGTGATAAAATCGATGTGGTGATTGGTGTCGTCATCCTTCTCGAACTCAACCGGTGTAAGACGATACCCCGCTAATGACGATGGTGATGGAAGATGAGAAGCCGTAATTTCGGTATCACCTATGAAATTAATCTAAACAAAGGGAAGGAAAAAGACGAAAGGTCACGCACTTCCACCATCTGCCTGGGGAACGGGCTCGTTGTCGTTAATCTGAATTTTTACGCCACTCTTTGGGGTAAACTCAGGGACAATAACAGAATCTGCTATTTTGCGGAAAACAGAAGGATCCGTCTCTCCTCGAAGTCCATAATTGAAGGCATGTAAATTGGCAGCAGCGATGACGTATTGAAGATGAACAGGCTACATGAAGTTTGTTAACTATAAAACATTTAGATAGGATCCGGAAACTTACATCGTTCGAGTTGAACGTCAATGGTTCGGGAGCCCGCTTGGGGCCACTCCAGAATGGTTGGCCAGTGCTCGTTACGGCATCCTTGGGCAAGCTAAATAATAGCTGGCGAATATCAT
This sequence comes from Clitocybe nebularis, assembly GCA_900068955.1. Lineage (NCBI taxonomy): Eukaryota > Fungi > Basidiomycota > Agaricomycetes > Agaricales > Clitocybaceae > Clitocybe > Clitocybe nebularis. Next base: position 118,207 of record CEMJ01394080.1, on the reverse strand, counting down.
TATTGTAGTCACGTTCAAACTGAAGCCGGGCCCAGACGATGCATTCCTCGAAAGTCAGAGCTTTGTTAGTCACCAGATAAGAGACAATTTGGTCGATCTGTTCCTTCTGTTGGCCAGAATACTTGAGTGTATTTTCCAAGTAGTTAGGCTCTGACAAGTAGGCATTGACAGCCTGGGCAGGTTTGACAAAAAGGCTATCGAATTGGGTTCGGCTCCACTGTAGAGTGATGAAAGGTTAGGAAAAACCGGATGGTGGAGGGGCAGGGCTTACCTCAATCGTATGATTAATTGCATTAGGGAAATTTTTAATGGTGCACGATGGGGTTTCTTTTTCAGGAGGGTCTTGCGATGACGCATATGACTCGGTTAAGTCGGGCACAACCACTTGAACGTTGCCCTTGGTTCCAAGTGTTCCCGACTCTAACAAAGGCTTCCTGTAAAAGACACAGCGCTGATCCATATAGAGACCTAATAACAAATGTAACTAGAAACAAATTTTGTATGGGAGAGGACATACGAGCTTTGACATTGTCCAATGCATTTGTCACACCGTCAATGCCATCATAGAAATTGGCATCGTAGATCCCTACAAATTATCAGTGGACCCTCCCACAGTATCTAGCTAGTGGGCGGACCTTCAGTTGTGATACCAACAGGCTCTTGCTTGGCTAGAATCTTCCCCTTCAAGTCCGGGTTCATTTCCGCCACGGCAGCAGCCGCAACTTCTGCTTTGAATTTTCCTAAATCCTTGGACCTGAAAAGGAACTGCCGGTTCAAGTTACTCTTCTCGATCGTATCTAAGTCAGTAACATGGATGATGCCCTGTGCTCCGGCCCCGAGGCCAATCATGCTCCAGTTCTTCAACATCTCGCAGCCAATAGCTCCAGATCCGACGAGGAACTGTCGATGATTTGCAACTTTCTCTTGGAAGGCTTTTCCAAAGACTGCGATCTGACCATCATATCGCGAACCGACTGGTTGACACTCCTGCTCTGATGGGAGAGTGTTGGGCAGGGATTCAAGGGAGTCAAAGTACATATGCTGAAGCATAGGATGGAATTTGGCTGAACAAGCTTTCAGAACCTCTTGGGCGACAAAACCACCAATAACAGCCACCACAGGAGCCAAGTCTCCTGTTGCTTGATATGCCAACTCGGTGATGACTTTTTCGTCAATCTCAGCATTCAGCTTCTTCGCTAGGACCACAATAGCGGCAGCATCTTCTGCATTTCGTGGGCGCGGTAGTCGCTTATGTTGTGCAGAGAATTCGGAAAGTGCTTGGAAACCGGCGTGTAGAGTTGCTGGTCGGTCAAATTTCGCAAAATCGGTAATGAAAAATTCTGGGTTTTGTAATGATTCTCGAAGGGGTTTCTGTTGGGTAACATTAGTAGAGAGGGAGGATTCTCGCAGGGAGGCTGCGCACAAAATCGATAATCTTTGGCATCTTGACCTGCGTAAAAATACCGCCCGCCTTGTATGTCCCGAGGTTCGACGTATCACCTATAGAAAACGTGTAAGGGCCTTTCACAGTGACCTTTCGTGGCTCGCATCCATTCAGTTCAGTCATTCCCTGGACCTCGGTAAACGTAACAAAGTCTCCATCCTCCAGACCATGCCTTGTTTCATCCAAACATGTCACAAGCCCTTCTCCATCCTGATTCGCAAGGTGAGTGGAGCCATCGGGAGGATACGTTTACACACATACCTGTGCCACAGATACGATCATGCCGGTCAACGGCTGTTCTCCCGTGGGGTCTACGCAGGTGAATCTTGGACCAAAGTCATTGAACACGGACCTAAAGTGATATTGGAATATAGTAATGTCTAAAAGGAAGAAAAAACTCCAAACCCAAAAAGTCCGCGGGTCTCAGCCGCAATGAAGTGAACGCCGTTTTCATGAGTCCAAGCGTTGATCTCTAGCTGTTTTGCGTAGGAAACACCACACAATACGACAACCTAGAACAAAATAAGCGGTAAATAAGAATACTTGTTTACACAGTCCCAATTTACTTGGAAACCCTGAATGAGATCCACAGTGACCCCTTGCCCAGATGTGCCCTCCAAGTTGCGTACGGGGACATATGCGTTAAGTTCAGCTAATCTCGGAAGCGTAGCCTCAGCTCTGGACTTCCCAACATCCTCTGGTCTCAGGAAGAACTAAAAAGTAGTTTAAACTTTGATTAATCGCTGGGGTGCGGGGGCACGCACTTGAGAACTCAAGTCATGTATTGTGACAGGTTCGGGGTCGAATATAGTGACTGATTTGACACCAGCAAGAATTATATTCTTTGCTAAATGGACATTTTAGACTTGAGGGCACATCCTAACGATTTAAAGTACCTATTTCAACCCCAAGACCTTGAACTCCGACGATGAGGACATTAGATACGGCCATCCTCTTCATTGCTGGTTGTCGCTACTCTTTGAATTCTGTAAGGGAAATGAAAACAGGGTACTCACCTTCATGACCCAGGACATATCTTGTTTTTGAATTAATTCCGATTGGTTAAGACTGTGAAGATAAGATCAAAGCCACTTACAGTTGACGCGAGTAGAGGCCTTCGTCGATAGCAGCTTCGTCGATGTCCATGTTTGAGACTAAGTTCGACGTGGGTGTCATGGTAAAGGTGTCTTCTAGTATTATGTTTAACGATGAGTGAGCAGATGGAGTTGAATTGTAAGTAGTAACAGCTCGGGGTAGCTGCCGGGGCGCGATCTTTATATCGGTCATGTGACTAGATCGTTCACACCTTCTTGGCTCTTCTTGGTCCTTCCACGAGCTTTACTAAGCGGTCTGAACTGATAAGATTAACTTTTAATTCTGACATCATCGGTACTAATGTGTTGACTCTACGTAGACTTGTATGTACTAGAATATATATCACGCTATGGAAATTCCGTGGTTACATACTGGCTAGGGCAACAATCGCGAGGCCTTGTAGGTCATAGTAGGTATTGATAGTCATCACCAACGGCGGCGTGCTATAGAGTCAGATGCAATGTGTAGCCGATAGTCTGGGACAAGACCTTGCATAACAAACTAGAGATGGTTCATCGTGGTTTATGGGACTGTGCCAAACGGATCCGAGCAAAGGTCGTGGTCGTACGGGGAAGGCCAGAAGGGAAACGAGTCTACGCTGCATCATTGAGGAGGGGGAATGGCGGGAGAAAATTGGTTGAACGTAGATAATGTTCCGAATAGCTAACATCCCGGCGATAGCTGAGACCAGGAACTGCAGCGATAGTACTTTCTGGAGCGCCAGGAGCATAGCGCACACATTGTGAGCGTGGTATGATAGGATCCAAGCTGGGGTTCCATGGTGATGGCTCACGGAGAGCTACGGGGGTTGGGGGTTTGGGAAGTGGTTCAGCCATCCGAAGTCCCTCTGTAACTTGATCGCGCAGAATGTGAGATAATTCCCGGTGTGTCAGAGGACTTGGGTTGGGTCGGGGTTCGCCGAGAGCCCTTGGCGCTACGAAAAGTAGGTCGTTGACCATTTCCATGGCAAACCGGGAACTTCTAGACGTCGACGAATAGGGTAAAACTGAATACTTCAAGCCTATTAACCACGACTCCCATTGGCTGTTGGTGATGGAAATATTGTAGTCAAGAATTTTGAGGGCCGAGCGTTCCATATGATTGATGGATGCAATCGAAAGTGAACAAAAACAAGACCTAAAATTTCCGTTAATTCCTCTCAACTGGTTGGACCCAATAACGAAACCCACCAAGTTGCTGTTTTAAAGGTAAAGTCGTCGAGCCATTTATAAGCAAGAACAATGCCCAGAATAAAGACTCGGATGATCAACTCGACAGCAGAGTCGCCACCATAAACCAGGTGTGACTCAACGAGGCCAGCTGGGAAGAGGCGCGAGATATACCAGAGGGCAAGGACTACAATAGCAGGTTTAGGCTGGAAGTGGAGCAAAATCTTGCTTAACATAGCCTCCTGTGCAAAACGATCCGAGCTGCAATAAATGATGAGTGTTTTGTTCAGTGCTTGTCTACATAGGAACGTACAGTGTTAGGGACGAATAGTCGTTTGAGTAGCTAAGCGTGGAGTGAAGATGACCTGCCAACCACCGCGTCACAAGTGGAAGATTTCCTTCTTGCAACTCGGTGGCACTATCGACAGCTGCAGTGGTCAAAGGAACTGCATTGTAAGGGGTAGGGTTGGTGTCTTTGCGGGGGCGTTTCCGAGCCTCTTCGCGTCCCTGTTCTGGTTCGTGGTTGGGAGGGTAAGGAGTGCGTAGGCGTTTGGGTGGACGGGTCAAGGGCAAATTATTACTATCCACTTGGACTCTTCTGCCCTGTCTCGCATCCCTTAAAGAGAGAGTGATATTCCCAGCACGCATCATGGCTGACGTAGGAGACAGGTCTGGTTCCATACGGATTATGTCCTCCAGTGTTGGTGGTAATGGAAGAGAGTCTGAACCTCCATGAAATGCCTTCAGTAGGTTAGGTGATGTTGGCTTCGACCACTTGCCGACGACACTAGCCGTGACAGTGTCGAAATTAGCTGAGAGTCTCCCAAGTGGGAGACGAACTTTGTCTAAAACGGTGGCGTTGTCTTCCTTGAGGGAACGCTGAAGTATTTCGAGTGGTGCCAACAACGAGGGATCCGGGGCCAACAAGAACTTTGGACGATTATAATAACTTCTTCGTTCCACGAAGGAGTAGCGGTTGAGTACGTGGCTCATCGTGCGGTCAAATGTGTCGCGGAGGTCAGTTGGGAGTCTCCGATGAACTTTTGATGACCCCTTTATATAAGAAACAGTGCATATAAACCCAATTTGAGCTTATCATGTGTGAGTTATGGCCAGAAGGACAAAGCGGTGCTGATAGGCGCTGAACAGTGCTGTTCGTAAAGTACCATGAGGCAAGAAGATGTCCTGATACGGGGCAAAGCGGGAGAGTGGCGTTGAACAAAGGCCATGATTCCACTCACCGTGGTTGGGCCACAAACCCACAAAAGGATTGTCACAGGTTGTAACCGCGACTTTGAACTCCGCGAATCTGGCCAAAGCCCTGTTACTTAGAAAAGGACAAAGGCGGCAACCTGCTACTTCATTTATCTGATCATGGTTCGGCCAATGGAAGAACAAAAGTAGTATTGGTGATAAACAGATAGCTAACGATGTTACAACAGGGTCTAATGTTGCAAAACCTATTTTCGATAGAACTGGGGGCCAATCAGAAGATGATGGGGTGGAGGATAGTCTGACTCACACTGCGTCTGAAGTTGAACCAGAGGGACAAGCATCCCCGATCAAAGCTGCTTCGGAAACCACTGAAACATGGTTATATAAGTAACTTCTATGTGGCCACAACACATGCGCTAACCGTTTATGCGAGAACTCCCATTCTCTATTGACAATTCGGAATGCAATATCTTCGTAGGGTGGTCCGGCACTAAAGTGCAATAGGACGGTTTCGTCGTTCCCAGGTTCTTTGACGATTTTATAGGTTGGGGCTTTACTCTTGTCTATAAGATCAGGGTAAAATATGTTGAACTAACCGTAACTGTCAGCATCTCATGTATGGGCTTCTTTAATGAATAGACCTTGTATCCTTGAACAACTTTCGGCGGAGGATTGTCGGTGCTATCAGAAAATAAGCCATATGACTAGCAGCAAACAACAGAAATGCCTACTCATAGTGCGTCTGGTTATACTTATTCCATTCATAACCAGTATGGACACGATTAAAGTATCTTGGTTTTCGAGGTCTGTATTTGTCTTCCCAATTATAAGTCGTAGGATTGACAATGTTTTCCTCGAGGTTGAATAGCTCTTCTTCTTCATCCAGATCTCTTTCAGCTTCCGCCCTATATAGTGCCTCAGATGCAAGATCGGCTCCGCTAGGTGCTTCTTCATCCTGGACTTCAATGGTGGGTTGGGCTGCTTTCGGTACAAATCGGGACGCGGCAACCGTTCGGCGTTGTTCGAACTATAGATAGGTGAGTTGTGGTCCCGCGTGAGATTAGAGATGGATGCATACAAGCGTCCGACGATCTTCTTCTTCTGTGAAAATGTCAATTTCTCGTTCTTCTAATGATAATTTCGTGATGTCGATTAAAACTGGGCTCATAGATCGTTCATACTCCTCGATGTCTTCAGCGGGAATGGTTTCTTGTTCTGGGGTTTCTGTTGCGGGAGTCATCTCAACACCCCATTTCTTCGAGGCCGATCTCGCAACTCCGGCCAATAATTCCTCTTGGGCCAACAAAGCCTCATCACGTTGCCGTTTGCGCAATTGTTCTAGCCTGTTACGGACCACTACTTCATGCAAGGTTTTCAACTTGGCCTACGGTTATGGGCGTCAATGGCGACGATAAAGGTATGCTGTTGATCTAGAATACCTTTGCTTTCCACACAAGGAGCTTCTTTAACAAACTTTCCCAATAGTCGATGTCGACCGGTTCACCACCTGTGAGCTTTTCTTGGATTCTTCTTTGAAGTGACACGAGATCTTCATAGGATTTGCCTGCAAGTAATGCAGTAATGTCAGATTCAACAGCTGTGACAGCCTCCACCCCCATGCGTTCGTTCGTTTTAATGGTGTCCAGGCGATCTTTGCAAACAACCATCATGTTCTATATCGTATATGCATGAATGACCAGATGATTTGATCTGTGAATGTGACGTACTGTCCAGAAGTCGAGATTGACGTCGGCATTTTCTAATGTGAGATATCTTTCGATGTCTTCATGCAGCTCTTCGACTTGTTCCGCAGAAAGATTCTAGAATATTTGTAAGGTATTGTACAAAAAAATGACTATCACATACATCAAAGATATTGTATGGTTCGTCCAAGTCAATTTCAAGGCCTGCGTCGTCGTCCTCCGCGACGGTGTCTTCTTCTTCAGTCGGAGGATTGACATATTTCAGATTCAGCGCTAAGAAGTCGATTGCTTTAGCTCGTTTCTCCTTGATGCGAATTGCAGCTCTCCTCCGTTCCTGCTCTAACTGGAAGTCACCATCCTTCGACAGCCAGTCTGACATCTGCGCTGATTCTTGCAAGCGTTGCATCCTCATTTCTTCTTCCTCCCGAAGCCTTTGTTCCACCTCCCTTTCCGCACGTCGTCTATTCAGACGTTCCAATTCTTCTTTTGCTTCTTGACGTCGTAGGGCATCCCGTCTCTGCGATTCGGCCAAAGACATGCCCTCCTTTCTTTCCTTCTCGTTTTTTTTATGCCAGCGGAATTGTTGCCCAAGGTTAATATCATGGAATGGATTGTCCGTCGCACTATAGACACTGAGCTCAGCAACCTGACGAGCTTCTTCTTCTTCCTTTATCCTCTTCTTTTCGGCCTTTCTCGCTTTTCGCTCTTCAGATTTATCGCGTTTGCGTCTTGATTGCGGTGAACAGTTGTAGCTTGAAGAGTTGTGATACACACTTACTTTTTGTCTTTACGATCCGCATCCCTACTACGGCTTCTATCTCTTCTCTTCCTTGATGATTCCTCCCTGTCTCGACTACGACTACGGCGTCGCCTGTTGTTGGAGTCTTCGCGGTCATCTGCTTTAGAAGATGTCTTGTAAGGTCTCGATGAGCGCGCACTGGAGTCTGCGTGGTCCCGCTCCCGGTCATCATACCTTCTACGAGGTGTCGGTGAACGAGATATTCCTCGTCTATCCATTAGTCAATTGTTGTTGAATTGTTTAACTATAAGTAGGTCTGTAAGCGAGTACTTAGCCAGTGGTCACGGTGAGGATAATGTTTGGACTTGTTGCATACCGAGTATTACCTCTTCGGACTTTTACTTACTCAAGGACCAAGGTCGACTAAATAAGTCTTGTTCTTGTCTCCATACTCACGACAGCTCGTAATATACAGCCATGACGTGGCAAAGGTTTTCAGCGCGGCCTTTCCGGAGTCTCCGACCATTAGCAACGCGCCGTTATATCAGGACACAACCCATACACGATCCATATACCCAGCAGAGTCGAGACGCACCACATACGGAGCCCCCCGGATTTGGACTGGCTACCCCCCGTGAGGTACTTTACATTGGTTTGATAGTTTAAAGTGTCATTTATTCATACCCTGTTCGATTGTGGACACAGCTTGTAGAATATCTCAACCAATTCATTGTCGGGCAAGAGAATGCGAAGAAGGTCCTATCTGTTGCGTACGTACAGCTGCCGTGTCTATCAATGGATTGTGGCTAGAATACAATTGAAGCGTCTTCAACCATTACAACCGAGTTCGCGCAAATATTGCATACTTGGACGCTCAGGAGGCTGAGCGCGATGACGTCTACGATAACGGCGTCGAAGACCGTATGCCTCAACATATGGACAATGACAGCCACCATCTAATCTTCCATCTAGCTCCCCAGGTCGTTTCAACTGCTCGAGTACGACCAATCCGCAAAGTAAACCCACCGATAGCTCCGTTGCGTCGTCAACCAATCCCGATTTTTGAGAAAAGTAACGTTCTAGTGATGTACGAAACCTAAGTTGGCCGGTGGAATCTAGCTCATTCTTTGCTTATACAGTGGGCCAACAGGATCTGGTGTGTCTTAGAACTTGGGGGTCAGAATCGTTCTCACGACCATCCTAGGAAAAACATTATTAGCAAGAACATTGGCCAAAGTCCTTGATGTACCATTCTCTATCAGTGATGCCACTTCCTTCACTCAGGTACGTTCAATACTTCCTCAATAGGTTTGTATCTCGAATAATATCCTGTTTTGGTGGTATTAGGCCGGATGTTAGTTCTATCCTACAACCTTATACTTCCCACCCCTTCTGAAAACATAGCTTTTAGATGTGGGCGAAGACGTGGATATGGCTATACAGAGATTGGTAGGACCATACGCAAATGCTTTATATCACGTAACTTACCTGCCTGGCGAAGTTGCAAGCGTCGAATTGGGACCCATTACGGGCCAGGTGTGTTTGCGTCTACTTTTATTGACGCAGATATCTTACTCCCCGCTATGTAGTATGGGTATTGTTTATATCGACGAGGTTGACAAGATAGCGAAGAAATCTGGTTCCGGTATGGAAGGTTCCCGCGATGTTGGAGGGGAGGGCGTGCAGCAAGCTCTGCTTCGTATGATGGAGGGCTCCGTTGTCAGTGTTCAAGCGAAAGCTACTGCTTCTGTTGAAACACCAGGTCGAGCCGGCGGAGAGGGGCATTCGCGAAGTGGACAGCGTGCGCCACATCTGGCTGCGGGTAAGAACATCTTCTTCACTGCTCAAGCCATCTAACATTACCCCTTCAGCCAAGCCAGACGTTTATCATATTGACACTTCTAATGTTTTATTTATCTTAAGTGGCGCGTTTGTTGGGCTGGACACTGTCATCAAACAACGGGTTGCCAAAGGGGTAAGCGTTGTGCTCTTGTCAAACTACAAAACATTTATAACCGTCCAAAAGTCTATTGGTTTCACAGCCACTTTGCCCACTCCAGAAGATGGAAATTCCGTCCCGTTTTTTACCCCCAATAGAAAAACATCTCATAATGTCCTTGACCTTGTCGAAACAACAGGTCCCTACTTTCTCATACATCTCATATAAACAATACTCAATTTTGAATAGATCTTGTGAAATACGGGTATCTATCCTTCCTACCGGGCTTACTAACAATATCTAAGAAATGCTTACCTGCCCAGTTTCATTCCAGAATTCATCTCTCGTCTACCCTCGATAACCACACTCGCCCCCCTCACCGTTCCGGACCTTCGGCGAATTCTTACTGAGGTGAAAGGATCTCTCATGTCACAATATCAATCGCTCTTTGGGTACTCTGGTGTCGAGATACGGTTTACCAATTCTGCGCTTGATGAGATCTGCCAGAAAGCTTCGGAAAGAGGTGGAGGCGCCAGAGGATTGCGTGGAATTATGGTGTGTTTTTCGATGCTAATTTTATGTTCATTCATTGATTTGTTGTAGGAGGCGTTGCTTTTAGAGCCAATGTATGAAGTCCCGTAAGTGGCACTTGTATCTGTCTGTGAGGTCAGACTCGAATATCTATCAGAGGCTCAAACATCAGACATGTTCTGATTACTGCTGAGGTGGTCCGAGGGGAAGCATCCCCAGGTTATTGGCGCAAAGGGGAAGGTGTAGCTTTTTGGGAAGCATGGGCAAAAGCCGAAGGAAAAAATGATAAGAGATAATCTCGTTGTGTACACCTAGCTTTATATCATAAGCACTGATGTACTGATGTACATACATAACAGATGTACGTATACATGTACTCCCATGTACTTATATGTGGAACTTTAAAAATTTTACCATGTCGGGAGGGCACAGACCTACTTCAGATATACATGTTTTGCCATTCGTTCCCGTAAGTACTGTTCTTAAAAAGATACTGTGATCTAAACTATCAGTGGCGCAAGGCCTGGTATGAAAAGATGAAGACAGGTCATGGTGGGTTTGTCGAGTTCACTCGGCTTTCTTCTCTTCATCCTCCTCCTCCTTTTCCCCCTTTACATCCTCAGGCTTTGATTCAGCGCTCGCCTCATCCTTCTTAGCCTCTACATCAACCTCACTCTTCTCCTCGGATGCGGCAGGGGCTGCCGACCCGAGCAACGCATTGTTCGCAGCCTGCGCACTCTCAAAAGCTGTTTTGAACTGTTCAGCGTCTAATAAGAGATCGCGACAATTAGCAGATGGACGCGTTGAAAGACATTCGAGACTAACTATCAGAGTTCGCGAAGCGAATTGCAAGTGTTTCTGCTGTTGGAGGAGACTCGGAGTAGTCTGCGGCAACCTTCCAGACCCAACTCCTGTCAGACCCAATATTGGGCTGCAACCGCATCTCCGACGAGACTTAAGGGTGCGTGCATTAGATATGAGGTTGCTCGAATAGAGCAAACAAAAATGTTTACTTACTAACATGGTTTGCGCATACTTTCAACGTCTTATCACGTCTCATAACAAGTCGAACTTTCTTGGTCTCGTTGTGAGAAAGTAGGCGAACATCGCCAGTACCACGCTCTTTCCATTCAGCCGACGCAGCATCGAATCTGAATAGTTTGGCTCGCCTGAATTGACCATAGAATCACGGGAGAATTACCAAGTCAGTAAAACTGATCAGAGTACGATCGCGTAGATTCGGCATGAACGTACATCTTGAAGAGGACCTGTTCGTCCTCTTCGAGGGTTTTCGTGTCAACCTGCTCCGTGAGCTTGATTACAGGCTCAAAATGAGCATCGACTTCCTCTTCCTATGGAAAAAAGAAATGAGAACGTTTAATCAGGAGCTGTTCTTGGAGATCCAAAGACCAAGATCGGCCGGATGGTTTGCAAATCAGGTGAGAATTAACATACTCTGGGTGCAAGAGCATCGGTGTTTTCAGCCATGGTAATTGAGATGTGGATGTAGTAAAGATATTAAGATGAAAGTGAGAGAGGTCGATATCTGGAAAATGCTTGGAAGTCAAGGAGGACCCCGGGCCCTTGCGACCGGGGTCCTTATCCCCCGATCCAGAAATTTCGTGGCAAGCAATCCGCCTCTGTCAACAACGTCCGACTAATGTCCAGTATTCCATATACCCGAAGTCTACTCAGCTCATCGCTATTGTTGCTTTTCATTATTCCAACTCTTATATCAGCCCATCTAATTGAGGTCGCCGCCGGAAAAAAAGAGTGCTTCTTTGAAGACCTTCATAAACATGACAAGGTTTGCCAGTGCGGTGTTTACTCTCTTGTATACTTTCTGAAGGCTTGCTTGCTCAGATGACAGTGACGTATCAGGTTGGGGGCGGAGGGCACTTAGACATTGATTTCTGGGTGCGTCACGTACTTCAATGACTATGGACTCGTCTTCTGACACGGATGATAGTTGGCGGACCCAGAGAATCGTGTCCTCGGCAAGCAGATACGGCAATCCACAGGATCATTATCAATTACTGCTGAAAAAGACGGACGACATGAACTTTGCTTCTCAAACCAAATGAGTGCTGTTACCGACAAGATGGTTAGGTCAGTAGCCACGGCAATGAACAACATCCCCGAGAAAGATACTAACTCTAAATTCCACAGCTTCAATGTTCACGGCGTCATATATGTTTCAGGAGATGGTTAATCCTTCGTGCTTGCTTGGCTAACTATACCTAACGACCCATTAAATTAGACGTCGTCGCTCCAGTGGAGCGCGAAATTCGGGCACTGGCCAACGGGTTGGCAGCTGTAAAAGACGAGCAGGAATACATTGTTGTAAGGGAGCGAACACATCGAAACACTGCGGAATCTACGAATTCTCGTGTGAAGTGGTGGTCGGTACTGCAGGCTGTAGTTCTTTTCTCAGTGGTCGCGTGGCAGGTCTACTACCTAAAGGTGAGCCCTTCATGTCCTTTCAAGAATAATATCTCCTGAACATCGTTTCGCTAGTCTTTCTTTGAGATAAAACGTGTTATCTAAGCTGCCTCTGATGTCATTCCTATCACATTTTATGGACGTGATGACTCGAGAAGTCCTACACACTTTAAATTATTTGGAAGTCTAAAGATGACGTCGTTTCATCCATGTTTTGTTTGAGTGTCAAGGTCAGCTTTCTTTTCATTTTAGAGATCTTCACAGTAGTCTATGTGTACCTTCGGGCGCGGAGGACGGGGCGTTCGAGATATGGTAATGTTTGGTTTGGTTTCAGATCTAGGTTTCACTTGAAAGCGCTTTGTCTTGGAATAATTAACTCCCTCTCTCAGCCTAGTGATGTCCAAGTATCCCCAGAAATGTCTCGCAACGAAATCGCAGCCATCTCCTGCTGAATTAACTTGTAGAAAGGATAAGGTTTATATGCCACACAAAGCTGCAGGGAACTATACAATATCCAACAAGGAGAGACCGAGCGGACCCGCTTCTACCAGTGCGAAGGCAATGCTGACAGCGAAAGTAGGTTACATCCTGTCAGCTCCACAGACGTCAATGAGCCCTCATTGTTCATGTCTTCAAAGGGTCGTGTAGAACACAACGAATACGCTGACAGAGACTTCCATGATACATTTGATGGAATACCGGAGGATGACGCCTCAGCGCTTTGTGCGTTGCTTCAGCTGTCAGGTTCAGCCCCCAGCGAAAACTTTTTCTAAAAGAGAACACACATGGTGCGTTTTTCATCAAGTGCTTACGCTCTGAAATTGTATTCGAAACGACCTGCCTAGGTACTAGTGGTTTCTCCCGTACATAGTGCAACACTTGATCATAACCGTCGAGATTAAACCTATATTGGTCGGCATGTCGTCCAACAGAATCCTTGACATTTTTGAATTGGTAACTACCAGCATACAACACATACAAAGAGTCACCTGAGGCGAGAGTAAATTTGGGCCGGTTGCTGTTCATCTAAGAGAAACCACACACTAACCCTGAGATTCACCACTGAAGGATTGGAGGAAATTCGAATGTTGGTAAGTGATAAACCCATATCGTCCTACACAACTGCTGAAACCGGCGCTATAGCATTCAGCCCCTAGCATTGTAAATTCATCCTCTCGATAACCTCGGTAACGTCTGATCAAAAAATCGATGGCACTTAGTATCATTGGCGGCAAGTTGCCGGTATAATCGACTGGATTCTGATCAATCTTGTGGACCCTGATATACAGCAGTAGGTTCGGTCCCTTCCGCCGGAAATTTTCTTAATTTATCGTAGAAAATTACCTTTCATTGTTTCAATGGCGACAACCACCGAAAAGAGAAACGACCTCACACGTCGGATTCTGCGGATCTGCCAGCGGAATTCGTTAGAGCTCCTGGATACACAAACATACATGTATTGGTTGGCAGCCTTGTCTTCAGATGAAGTACACCGCCTCCAATCAGAGGTGTGTTATAGAAAAATGTCTTTTCGTTTCGCAATCGACGGTCTGATAGCACTGTATCAACAGGACTTGCTCGATACATTAACAAGTCAGCTGGGTCAGGTTTCGGTTTCGTCCTAAGCAAAGACAGGCTTGTAGGGTCGCAGTCCATATCCGCAACCACGACCGCCATAGCATCAGATACACATTGAACACTAATTGATTATGCGATTAGGACAGTGCTGCATAGATCTAGCGGTTTTTCCATCTGCACAATTGGCCTCCCTACGCCTCCTTGCCCAAGATCAACACATCTCCGGCTTGCTTAGTTCCCTCCTTCGCGTCTTTGGCGAACTGGCTGAAGGTTTTGAATTGTGGATGTCCGGCCCCGCCAATAAATTGGTACGACAAGCTCTCAGTAGTGGTTACCACCGCGCCCTCCTGTAGTAGTCGCTCGACAACAATTGGAACCTCCCATGTATTGTGCGAAGATAAGCAATCCGCAACGACGTATGGAATATAAGGCTCTGCCCGAAAACCGGGAGAAAGAAGGGAGATCGCGGTTTGGAGAACGCAAATGTGTGACTATATCAAACGAAGATCTCAGCGGCAGCGTTCAGCGTATGTGGGTGACGTAGTAGACTATCACCTCAATGCCGAACAGTACGACAGAGGTCACACTGGGTCGCGCCTCAAGGACGGCTTGGATTTCTGGGGTAATCATCGTGAAGCTGGATTTATCAAACGTGCCGAGATGGAGAGGCCCGAGCGACTCAAGATCGATAGCAGGATCTAGCGGCCCTAAAGCTATTAGAGAGGTCTGAGTATCATTATGGCAGTAACATTGTACGGCAAATTGCTCACCTCTAGCAGCCTGCGTGCAAGATATGACTTCACATCCGAGGAGCTGTCGATAATTTGTATTTGGGACTCCTGATTAATTGAGCAAGAATGGTACCTTTGCAAGTTTGAGGAGTTTGTTAGCTGTAAACACTAATTGATCAAATCCTGTAATGGAAGTGCCTGTCATAGATGACTTAATTAGTGGATCCTGACGATTTAGCTTGGATTCCATTTCACACTTACGGAATACAGATTGCAGATCGCACAAGAAAAAGATCGTGGTTTCGGCAGTCGGGGTCGGCATTGCCACGGGCGGTCGAGAAGAGAACGTGTGAGGTGGGACGAGCCTACATGGCAAGTTTGAAAAATATATAACTTTCGGCGGATGTTCGTGTGGATCACGGGGCGTTGATGTGATTTACAATGATCTACTCGGTTTTTTTTGACAAGGCGGAGATGTATTGTGTGGCAGAAGATGGGCTGGTGTATTCACAGTCGGGGGGTGTTGAGGAAATAATTACGCGCTAAGTATGTACGTCGGGACATTTTTAAAGCTTTAAGTTCTCCAACTCAGGTAGGGCGCCCTTCCCCTGTAATAAAAACTCCCCATTTTGTGTGGTTGAAGCCTTGTGTTCCTTGACAAACTGGCTGTAGGTCTTGAACTTGGGGTGGCTAGCACTGCCGATCAGCTGGAATCCGAGACTCTCACTGGTGGTAATTATCGAGCCTTCTTGGCGCAGACGGTCGAAGGCGATGGGGATCTCAAAGGTGTTGGAAGAGGAAGCACCGTCGGCGATAATATACGGGATATAAGGTCCATGGGGTAGGGACGGGGAGAGGACTGAAAGGGCCGTTTGTACGACACAGATATGTGCCTTGCCGCCTACCATCTGTCAACTGCCATAGGAATTCAAGTAGCTCACATACTTCAATACCAAATATAACCACGGATTTTATTGAGGGTCGGGCTTCAAGGATGGCGAGTATTTCTGGGATTGCCATAGAAAAGTTGACCTTGTCAAAGGTGCCGAGATGAAGTGGGCCAAGCGACTCCAAGTCAACATCGGGATGGATGGGCCCCAACGCTACATGTCACATCGCGGACATTAGTAGCCGATAATATGGCTCTACAGGTCATGCATTACCCTTTGCATATTGTGTAGTGCATACGACCTCAATTCCAAGGATCTAGTAAGTTTAATGGAAAATGTAAGGATGGAGGGGTTAGGGGGATACAATTTTTTGGCGCACCTTTGCAAGCTTAAGGAGTTTGTTGGCTGTGCTTACGACTTGGTCAAAGCCGTATATAGCTGGCCCTGAACGACAGGAGATGGGTTGGGTGATGGATTCAACATTGAAGTTGCCATAATCAGCTCACGAAAGTTAGTTTGGAGATCGCAGAGGAAGAAGATGGTTGATTCTGGTGTTGGTGTTGGCATGGCAGACTCAACGAGGTAAAATGATGAACAATGATAGGAGGTCTGAAAGCACTGTCGGTATAGATGGTAGACTTCAAATTACTGTCAATATGTACTTTATAAAAGTTCCGGACATGGTGGTGGATCAAAGGAGATTATAATCATATCAGGTGTTGCACGTGAGGTTCGGTTTCTGCGTTCTGCCATCAACGATTGAGCGCTCTCTCAGTGCTGTCGTTTAGACCTTGTTGTCGTTCCCTCAAACGACTAGCCCCGCTTACTCAACGAGGGCGTCGTCCCAGTACTCGCCACTCTCAGGCACTCCTTTCTTTTTCTCCCACTCCTACCAGGATCCTTCGTTCTTTTTTCTTAAATTTTAAATAAAATCATCATGGACCTCACACCGGTTGTTGGAAACGCAAGAGATGAAGCTGCTGCGAAACATAGGGTTAGTTCATCTATTCTGCTAGGGAAACCCGCTCATGCTATTGTTTCAGTTTGAATCATTTAAACTTGGAAAGGGTCTGCCGTCCAACATGACCCAGAAGCATTCTCATGCTCGTTCACATTCCCGCAATGCCTCCATTTCTTCATCTGTATCTTCTCTATCTTTTTCAGTCTCTTCAAAGTCTATGAATTCTGCCGACATGTCCAGCCTATCTATTCCCACTCATACCAATTCTAACCCTGCGCCTCCCTCCAAACGCAATTCCCACCACAGACGCCGCTCGTCTGTTTCCACTCGCCATGAGTCTGCAGAAATGATGGGGGTATCCATTCCTGATCTCCCACCGTCTACTTCAGAGGATAATATCAATCTTGGCGAAAAAGACTCTATCCGTCGCCGAGCCCTTTGGGCTCTTGAAGGGAAGCCTGACGTGCCATTTTCGAAAGTCGAGATCCCGGAGCTTTCGACACCTGTCATGGAAAAGATGATGTTCGACTTTTGTAAGCAACACCCTCCAAAAATGACACCATATTTATTAATTTTCCGTCTCGACAGCCTCGAAGCAATCATTACCTCAGAGCACTGCATCAGCTTATGGAACTGGCCTCACCTTATTGTCAAACAAGCGAGACTCCTTCAAGCTTCTTGCAAATTCCTCGTCTTCCAAAGACCAGCTTCATACTTTAATGGAGGAGGAAGAGGAAGAAGACGAGGAGTCGTCTAAGCCTCGAGAATCGCTTCCACTCCAGGAGCCTGCCGCACCCCTAACCCCCGTTACACCTTCGCTTGCCGTTACGAAAGCCACGCCTGTCAAACACCGACCTGCTACATTGAGTCTACGTCCCCTTTCGCTCACACCTGAGACTCTCGCCAACTCTACCTCAGGCCTTCCAACGCCCTCCCCCACTCCTAGTCCACGGATTGGGCTAAAATCACTCGCTCTAGCCCCGTCGTCTACCTACTGCGATGATTCTACGATCCCTATGAATGCCATGACGACACGCTCTTCCATCAGCCCTTCTCCGGCATCTCGGCGATTATCTCTAAATATTGGAGCATGCGATAGCCCGCCCTCCTTACCTTCCGAGGACGAAAAACCTACTCGCCGCAGCAGCATATCCTACAAATCTACGTCATCCTCTTCGTCGTCAAGCCATGGGATGTCAACTAACTTTGCGGGATTGCCTACACCAGAAATGACGCCCACGTCTTTTGAACGGCGCTATTCTATCTCGGACTCCATCAGGAGCCGACGCAGCAGCACTAGCAGTGGCGACGAGGATTTTTTTCCAAACCACCCGACGCAAACGAGGCCTCTCAGTGCAAGTGAACAACATTTTTTGTTCAAGTCGCATAATGCGCTTTTGGCGCGGATCACGGACCTAGAAAAGGCGTTGTCTATGAGGAGGTCGTCGGGTGGGTCTTCAACAAATGGGAGTTCGAGACCTGTTTCAACAGCTTCGGATCTTTCATCCTCGAGTGATTACAGTAGGAGTGGAGAGCCGAGCGATGAGATGTTGAGGCTTATCGCTGACCTGAAAGGGGAGAGAGATGAGCTAAAAAGAGATGTCGATGGGTGGAGAACGAGGGTCGGTGATATGGAGAAGCAGTTAGGAATTGTCACCAAGAGAGTCGAGGCTGAGAGGAGGGACGCGTGGGTTGCGAGGTCCATGGTAGGGTTGTTGCAGGTTGAGAAGGGGACCATGGAGAAGAAGCTCGATGAGATTGAGAGGATGATGTCGAGCTTAGAGGACGAGAAGAAGGCTTTGAAAGGAGAGAATGAAGAGGCAAAGCAGAGGGTCACACTGCTAGAGACCGAATTGGAGGCGGCCAGACAGGAGCTAGAGGCGGAGCGGCGTGCCAACGAACAGGCCATAATTATGGATACAACAGCTACTCCCACTCCTCGCACGCCTGAGCCCCGTTCCAGAACAGTTGCATACTCGATGAAGAAAGGCCGCGGATTCACATCTCTTGATTCTGAGAGCTCTACCACTGACGTGGATGACTCATTTGAGGAGGGTGACCATAAGTTTAGGTTCTCTCTCAACTCCGTCGCAGAAGAACCTGATGGTGAGGATCAAGAACTTTCCGGAGAAGAGAACGGTCTAGCAGGATATGAGGATGAGGAGGACTCCGATGTCAGCTTCCATTCTTCATCCTCGTTTGGATCTGGGGATGAACTCCCAAGGTCGGTAAAGCACATCCAGATGGACTTCCCCGCATCTGTTACACCTGGATCTGACACCCCAACTCTTGGTTCGCGGCCAACATCTCCCGCGCCTGATTCTACCTTTGCGCCTCGCCCTACTCATGCCTCAAGAGCATCCTTGTCCAAGACTTGGACATTCCCAGTGGGTGCCCAAGCGCCGTCAGCCCGAGCGGAACAAGATAATGATGTTGATCGGTTCTTTGGCTGCTTGACTGACCTCGACGGGGAGAGCAGTGCAGACTCGACTCCAGCTTCGCCGTCTGCATACTCGTTTGAGAACAGTAAAAGTCTATTTGCAAGTGGGTTCAAGTATGGTGCTGAGGACGACTATTCACCCTTCTTTTTCCCTGGTGGTGTTGGTGTTGAGATCCAGGAAACTCAAGGGTTGGATGTAGTCGTCGAAGAAGACGAGGATGTCGACGAAACCGAAACCCAGGTGGATGAGGATATGTTTGGGGATGTCGGAGGGATCCGCATAACCTTCACCCCACCTGAGTCTGAGGAGAGCTTTGAATTCTCGCGCTCCTCTTCTCCGGTAAAGAAACCTATTCCAGCAATTAACTTCTTCGAAGATGAGGAGCCTGAAGGGGCTGTTCCTTTCAATTTTGGACACCCCGCAGTACCATCACATGGTCCTCCTAAAGTTGCTGCTGCACCCCCGCAATCTGTTATGATTACGCCGCCTTCGTCGATACCCCGTCCCACACCACGAGCATCATCCCCGTCGTCCATTCCCCGTGCTACGGCATCCTCCAAACTCCCGTCCTTGGTATCTACTCCTCCGAAACCTCCCTTCACCCGCATAACTACCGTTCCTACCACCAACTCATTTGTTACACCCCCAAATAAACGTGGGGGTACAATGCCTTCTTTTATTCCCCAGGCGGTATCCTCGCCATCGCCAATGCGGAATTCTACAGTCTTCTCAAAGCAGAAGGCCGGTGCAACGTTCATCCGCCAACCTCAGCGTAAGCCGCTGATGCTAGCCAACAATGCTACCACCGAGAACCAAAATGTCTCTTCAGGCCCTGCACATGGTTCGACATTTAAACCTCAAATTCCTATTATGCGTACGTATTACTGATTTGGCATATCCCCATAGTGAACTCTACGATGAACGCCCGTCCCCTTCGTAGATCCTGTAACATACACGCAGCGCGTTCCGGCACCAGGGCGATCTCAGAAATGAAAAGCGTCGATTTGTCTGATCATTATATCCCTCCACACAACACAACCACTGCATCAACACCAAAACCACAATACCCTATTCTTCAAGATCGCCGTGTTTCTATCAATTCTTCGTCCGAAGCGACTGGATCGTCATCCTCTTTTTCTTCGATCATATCCTCCCCCCTCTCCGCCCGACTTTCATTCCAATCACTGACCAACTTTATTCCTGCTTCGTGGGCTCCCCGTGCAGCTCCTGTCTCGGAGTCTGTCGCAGCCCCATGTATCGTTCCGTTTGGCCCAAGTTCATCCACAGTCAATTCCGAGTCTGTAGGAAGTAATGGTGGTGCTACACCTTTGCCCCTGCGATCAACAAACCAGGGACTTGCCGTTACTCCGCGGAAACGAGGATATGTTTCGAAGGAAAAGCAACTGGAGAAACTGAGGAACCGGTTAGATCTTGAAGGCAAGATGAGAACGAAGACATTTGTTAATATTTGTTGCGATAAGTGCGATGGCGAGGGAGTATTCATTTAAGGTGACAATCACCCTATTATTTTTACAACGGAATACTGACAATACCTTGAATCCATAGTTGTTTGCACTTTGAACATTGCTATCATCCCTACCCTTGT
Organism: Clitocybe nebularis; assembly: GCA_900068955.1. Taxonomy (NCBI): domain Eukaryota; kingdom Fungi; phylum Basidiomycota; class Agaricomycetes; order Agaricales; family Clitocybaceae; genus Clitocybe; species Clitocybe nebularis. The sequence goes on along the minus strand of CEMJ01394080.1, from coordinate 97,723 downwards.
ACCGTAGCGCGTTTTTTTTGGACTGTTCCCACTTGCTTTGTTTTATTCATGATCAAATATCCTCATCACCTCATGCATCACGCCTTCTATCTATGCCCACTATGCCCTCCCGATATCACATTCTCCCCTTGTTCCCTTGTTTATTTCAACACGTCTTGGTGATGTTTCTTCCACATTATCTTTATCTGTGGTAGCCAGCGGCTCCTCAGTAACAGGGAAGGACCCCTATGTATTTGTAGATGACACTTTACTATTTCTCGAGACAAATACACCCCTTCTTCCGCCCGTTAGAGTTGAGTATATGCCTCTGACATACAAGCAGTCGTGCCAAGGCCAGGCCGAGTCTGGACGGATACTCGGACCTCCGGAATTGCCCGCGGAGCGTGGGAATGTTGCTCTGTTGCGGACTTGAGCGATGAACAGAATATTTCCGACAAGCTACAACCTCGTTCCTGCCACACCATGTCGCAACCTCCTCGCCCTCCTCCAGTGAAAAAGTTCATGAAGAACTGGTTTGCCGTTGAAGTATGTCCAGACTATCCATATACCCCTTCACGTAGCTGAATTTCTATTTAGGCAATTCCTATGTGAGCAGCCTACGTTACAAAAACCAAGCTGCAGGTTCTAATATCATTACAGCTATGTGATTGTTGGCACCGTCGTTAGCGGAGCTGCTTGGTATACATACCGACTTGCTATGGGTACCAACGGTGGGTTTGGGATCTGAATCCGCTCGGCCTTGGTGCTTAACTCCTCTCCCTCCCTTGTTAGTCGTCTGGACAAAAAGCAATCCCACTCCTTGGAATACTGTTCAACCCGGGGAAAATACCAAGATGATGGCAGTCAACCAGAAGTTCGACAGGAGGTTCGTTGGGCTCATCATTCTTTGAACATTCTGCTAATGAACTCCTCTTTTATAGCTGGTCTCGAGACAGGCTGTAGAAGTTCTGTAGCTCAAGTTTCTATATGTATCGTCGTGAAATAGATTTGCTTCCAGCATCTTTCTCTATTCTGAGTCTGGAATGTCACATCCTGTGACCCAGGTGAGCACAAGGCTCAGATAGATAACGATTGCGTGATAAATTGCAGCAAGCTCTATGATCCTAATCCTTGCGATCTGGAATATTCTAGGTTATTTTTCGTTCTCCCAAGATGTCCCCCCTTGTATCCAATCCCGATAATAACACCCCTGCTGAAGGCACACCTTTAGTTGGTCGCACTATCGCATCGTTTTTTTGTCCCAACTGAATTTTATCACTTTTATAGGCCAAACTGAGTGGCCCCCTACAACTGCCAGCAATAATCTTTGGAGCGGGAGCCTTTTCTAATCAATATAACACAGACGATCACCTTGCCAGCGATACTCCTCTACAAACTGTTCGTCTTGCCCTAAGGTAGACCCCAGTGCCCGTCGCGTTGTGCCTGTTGCGAATGGTTCTCTTCTTACTCCAGATATGGTATATGTGCCTTTGATACGTCCGCTTATTATGGTCCCTCTGAAATCGTCCTTGGGAACGCTCTTCAAGCCGTTAAAGACGAATTCCCTCGCTTGTCTTACCAACTGGTATCGTGCACATTCGTATTTCTTAGCCATCGGTTCATTTTATTTCTGGCATAGATGACGAAGTGTGGCCGATATGGTCCGTTAAACTTCGATTACTCTCCATCTACCATCCGAGAAAGCGTGACACGCAGCCTTGCACGGCTCCAGACGGAGTACCTTGATACAGTCTATCTTCATGACGTTGAGTTTGTATGCACCCCTGTTGCGCCGAGGACGACCGGAAACCATCTTACAGGCCTGACAAAGGAAGATGAGGAATATGGATTGGCGCGGGGGGACGAAGGCAATGTCAGGGGGGAAGGAGACCAAAAAGTGCTCGATGCGTTCGCTGAATTGAGGAAACTCCAAGATGCGGGTGTGGTTAAACATATCGGTATCACAGGTATCCATACTTCAGTTCTCTATCATGATACTGCCCACTGATGCACCCAGGCTATCCTCTTCCAACCCTTCTCCGCTTAGCTCTCTTGATCCTTCACACTCCTCCGTACAAGCCGGTGGACGTCATTTTATCCTATTCACATCTCTCATTACAGAACACAACCTTTTCTAAATATGCACCTCACTTTCAGGAGCGAGCGAAAGTGGGCCAACTTCTCGCCGCCTCTCCCCTTAGCATGGGACTCCTCACTTCATCCCCTCCACCTTGGCACCCGGCCCCTCCGGAGCTCTCTGCTGCAGTAATCGAAGCAGGCGGAATTTGGCCTGCTGGATTGCCCAACTTGGCACTGGGATATTCTATCCGGAATACCGGAGCCAGTCACAGAGACACACCTCTGGTTGTTGGGTTTAGTCAACCAAAGGAGGTCCATGAGTGCATTGCAGTATGGAGGGAGATTCAGGTGGAATCGAATGATGCGAGGAAGAAAGGGGAAGAGGAGGCCCTCGAAGTGTTCAGGAAAACTGGCTTTTTGGATTGGTCTTGGGCTTCGCCGTGATCCCATAATACCTCATTATTGTCGTCGCAGTTTTTCTTATAAACGAGTCTTGGTTTGTGCACTATGGGTATGAAATATATGCGGTGAGGAGAATCAGGAGTTACCACAGTCCAGGAAACGCGCTTCGTTAATAATGAATCGCAGTTTATGCAGCGGAACTTTGGATCCTGCAATCATTCTGTATAATTGAACGCACATAAGTATCATAAATGCGGCTCGGGCAGCTCAGGGTGAATAGTAGCGAATATTTTGGCGTATCCGACACATAGACCCGTTCTAACTTCTAAGTCTAACACGATCAAATTGGCAAGTCTACTCTAAAGCACCATCATCATGGGGATCGAAGGACTGATAATTGTGGACAACACTGGGTCTGTCCCCGTGAACATTCCACCGCTGTAGAGCCTGATGAAAGTTGTCAAGCCGTCCAATTATCCAGTCAGGCTTCAGGTCTGCGTCACCCGCCTTTCCTCTCCTCCACATCGACGCGCTCAATAACGCGCTATCGAAGTCTTCTGGGAACGTAGATCCCGTAATATACGTGCCTCCATATAGCACAGATGCCCCTACAGCTTGTTGCCATATCCAACATGGTGACGTTAGGCTTTTATGTCCTATCAGCGGAGACGGTTTGTTCTAGTACTATCATACTGTTCGTTGGCTCATCTACCATCAATACCAGGAGACCCTCTAGTGGCTTTTGCGTTCCTTCAGACATTTATCGATATCTTGAATGAGTACTTTGGGAACGTGTCCGCAGCTACACTGAAGGAAAACTTTGATGTCGTATATCAGGTATGTCTCTACCTAATGCGACACATGAAAATTCCAGTGTCCTATGCCAAATACCTAGCTCTTGGAAGAAACCCTTGACTCCGGAGGCCACCCTCTAACTACTTCGCACAACGCACTTCGTGACATTGTCCTTCCGCCTTCCCTTCTTTCCAAACTTCTCAACGTTGCTGGTGCAAATATCAATACCACCATCAACTCTGGCTCAGGCCTTGGCGTCGCTGGAGGTCCCTTCTCATCCCCGATACCTTGGAGGAAGGCTGGTCTCCGATACACAAACAACGAAATTTATTTTGATGTGGTGGAGGAGCTCAAGGCCATTGTGAACAAGTATATGTTCCCTGAATCACCTCTATCATAGCTGACAGTGAATCGAAGGCATGGTGCGACTCTGATGAGTAATGTCTGGGGGAAGATCCAGACCAATGCAAAGTTATCTGGTGTGCCATTATTTCATCCCTAAAAACCAACATCTCATTTTCGTTCAGGAACACCCGATTGTCTTTTGACTTTTACAAATCCTCATGTTATAACTGATTGTGCCTTTCACCCTTGCGTTCGGTATGTCGCTGGTTAAATCCTCTTGTTTCGCTTCTCAAACATGAAACCAATAGATTGAAGCGCTGGACGCAAAACAAGTCTCTTTCGTTTGTTCCTCCAGATGGCCGATTCGTCTTGGCAGAATACCGATACTCGCCCAACGCCTCGGCTTCAACATCCCGTTTCACGGCGCCACAAGCATCGGCCGGGGCATCAGTACCCATAACAAATCTGGCCAAAGATAATGTGCCTCTTCCATTTGTACTCAAAACAGATGTCGGGCTTGACGGACTTGGGGGTAGGCACTCTGATCAACTTTCACCTTGTTATGTTCTCAACGTGTTTGTTCCTTCACAGGTACATTTGACATTACGTTAACGTCCCGTCTTACTGCGCGTGCCATCGAGAACCTCGGGGCAGAAATGTACCTTGGCGAAGGTGCAGGAGGCGTCAAATGCACTGCCGCGCGCGGAAGCGGTGGCCGGGGCATGGGCGCTGGGGGGATTGACCCATTGGGCGGAATCACAGGCGCATCGTGGTCCTTTGACTCGAATAAAAAGGTTGCGTTGTTCAGACCCTACCGGATCATGGAGTCTAACACAGGTATCGTTTCGCTCTAGATTCTTCGATGGGAAATCCCATCGATACCACCATCTACGAGCTGGAACCTGCGTGGGTCATTTACTACCGCCTCTTCGTAAGTTTGCGATTCTATATCCTACTCCGGCTCCCTGGTAGCTCACCGAAAGACACTATCATGTCCGCCTTTCATCTAAACAGGGCGTCGATGCCTCGCCCCTCGCATGCGCTGCAGATCCGCTTCGAGATTCATTCTCACACGTTTTCTGCGCTCAAAGTGGAGCATCTGAAAGTGACGGGAGAGATATATAAACCATATAAGGGTGTGAGGGGCCGGTCGATTGGGGACATCGAGTGGAGATGGTGATAATGGCGGTTGAGTCCTTATTTATCACTCCATTCGTGATGGAAAAACCCCAAACAATGCAAGACGAACACGAGATGGCGGATATGGATGATCATGGCGTAAATTGGTTATTCGAGTTTTCGTTTGCCTTTGCCCTCCTGAGGTTCGCGGATTCCTCCGATGGGAACCGGAATCTGATACAGGTTTCGGTATTCCCTCCATTTATCTGATGAAACAACGCCAATTCTTCCATTATGCTCCAATCAGCAAATACCTGCGGCGTCACGGCCGGATGTATAGAAAGTCATAAGTATTTCCAATGAGATTGTGTCTTGGAACGTTGATTGAAGATTTATTCTACATTGATAGCGTAAGAAATAGCAGAGCAGTCACTAAACCGGGCAGTAGCCCTCCCTTCCTCCGATTATCTTGTCCTGATTACACCCGCGTTGATCAACTTCTGGATCTTCCCTCGCACGACTGGGTTCTTCATATGCTCCTGTAAAGCTCCAGGATCGTTCTGCGCTTGCTGAAGAATTTGCTGCATCACTGGATCGTTCATGATTCCCTGCAAGAACACATAATTATCAGCACCGCTCACACGTCCCATAAACACAGGGGGCACATCTAATGGACACTTACTGCGACTTCCGGATCACGCATGGCACGTTGCAGCGTCTCCTCTTGTGACTCTTCGCCCCTCTGGCTGAACAGCGCCTGCTGGCACTTCATCTCCTGTTGCATGATCTCAGAAGTGTGCTTCCGCTCTACATCGTGTTCTCTTGCTTCCTGGACGGCCTCGATGGCTTTCGTGTGATCGCGCATCGCAAACAGGATGTTCGATTTGCGGATATAGGCTTTGACTATTGTTTTTGGTCACCGAAATGTGTAATATGTTAATATTGTTGATGAACGATCGCAGACACCTGCGCTTTTGATTGATAGGTCACTCACCGAACGTGGGATCCGTCTTGATCGCCTCATTAGCATCTTTGAGTGCCTCAGGGAATGCAACTAATTTCATGTAAGCAGCAGCTCTGTTATTGTATCCTCGTGCATCGCCGGGGTCCCGCTTGATGCTCTCGGTATATGACTTCACCGCGCCTGCAAAATCGCCAGCCTTGAAAAACACATTGCCTTCTTCGCGGGCGACTGCACTCTTCTCAGGGTCGACGTAGGCTTTGCGATCTTCTTCGATCTTAATCCGCTCGACTTCGCGTAACTTGTTCAGGATGTCTGGGGTACGATGCTCTGTGAGCGATTTGTTGAAATGCTTGATGGCAGAGGTAAAGTCATTCTTTTTGAGGAAAGCAGAACCGATGCGGCCGTAAGCTTTGGCGATTATCTTGTAGTCCGCCCGGATCTGATTGTTATTTTAGAATTCCTGTGTTGAGATCACGTAGATATAGATAGAGCCTCACTGATCGGCCTTCTTCGACAGCTTTCTCGCAAGTCTCAATGGCTTTATCATAATCACCCTGCTCAAAGTAGACAGCTGTCCCGAAAACCTTGTTAGTGCGTGTATGGAGCTAATAAAATATATCGCTCACCGCCCAGATTGGTGAGATAAGTGACATCCTTTGGCCAGGTATCCCAAGCCTTTTGGAAGAACGTCGCTGCTTCGTCGAAATTTCTGGCTTTGTATGCCGCGCTCCCTGCTTTCTTTGCATCTTCTGCTTCCTTCTTAATTTTAGCCTCCTCAGCGTCTTCCTCGCTCATCTCGACATCCTCCGGCTCAGGGGCTGGTGGAGGAGCGGGTTTTGACGAAGAGGAGGAAGAAGCAGGTTTCGGCGGTGGGGCCTGGGATTCGCTAACACCAGGTGGCAGCTCCTCAGAACCTTCGGGGCGAGAGAATCCTTGCATGTCAATGCCCAAGGCCACACCCATAACATCAACCATCCGCGGGTCGTCAAAGGCGCTGTAGATTGGAACACACAAAATCAGTGGCAATGCATAGACGCGAGTCAAGATTCGTTACGGACGTGCTGGCGAGCTGAGGATTCTGTTGAAGGAGTCTGATCTGCAATAATCATTTAGAACCTTGCTTTGGTACAGGAACTGTTATCTGCACACCTTTTGTACGAATGCCGGATCGGCCAAATGCTTTTGTGTTCGCGGATTTGCAGCAAGTTTCCCAAAGAGATTAGGATCCGAGAACATATTTCCCAAGCCGGGAGGTGCAGCAGACTCTGCAGCTACGACCCAAATGAGTAAGCTACTCCAATTCGCAGACGAGGAAACTGATAGCGCCACTAACAATCTTTAGCGTCTTGGACTTCCTTGAGACCCTTCTGGATCGCAGGGCTATCTTCATACTTTTGGCCCTCCTTGTAAGCCGTGATCGCGTCATCATATCTTCGTGCACCGTGCAACGCTGCACCTTTACGAGCCCACCCTTTCCCCCAGTTGGTATTCAGTTTGATGCACTATACTTCTCGCTAAATAAATACACGAAACGAGAATCAGATGACGACAGACCTCTTCTGCATCGTCCAAGGCACCATCCCAGTCCTTCTTGCCTGCTTTTGCGGCACTCCTGTTGGAGTACAGGACATGATTCTTGGAATCGACAGCGATCCCTTGTGTGAAGAGATCGATCGCTTTGTCGTAATCTTTAGCGGCAAACGCCTTGTTTCCGAGATCTTTTAGTGCGTTTGCCTATGCGTATATTGATCATAAGCAAGGGCGGGCCACAGGGGTACAAGGGTACAACGTACGTCAGACATTGAACCTTTGGAACTAGTTTAATGGTTTGTAGAGTGGTCCGCGACTTTTTGAATCCCTGACACCGAATCCTGATCGTTCTAGAAAGTGCTACATACATTTTCCCAAGTCACGTTTCATGCACATCTAACCCTAACCCTAGATTCAGTCGCCTCTTTCCCTAAACCGGAAGGGACTTGCAAGTGGGACTCTATATGGGGGGGGGGGCATCGCGTAAATTTCTCGGTCACCCTTGAACACCAACCCGAACACCAATGTCCCTCGAAATCGTCCCGACGGTCCAAATGGTTAGGTATACCCACCCCTCAAGACCTTCTCTCTTAGCAATTTCGGACCCGTTTCGGACCCATAACATTCTAGACGTCTCTCGTTGGTGGTCCCTTTGAATATCCTCGGAATTCGGGGTGGCTCGGAATGCTGGCCTCTGCGCCACTGCAAAACGTTGCGCTACTCTGTCGTTTGGAACGTTCCAGTTCTCATTCTGGACTTCAAGCGTTCAGGAAAAGTGCCGTGAACACTCAAAACACCCCTCCCTCGATCGTTATTACATGTTACATCTTTATATTTGGAGCGATGATGGCCGTTCACGTACACACTAGGTGAGTGTCGTGATGTAGGATTATTTCTGTCTCACTAGTGAGTGTTTCGTATTTGTAGGCTGGGGTCCTAGTCGTTCTGGGCGTTTATCCATGATGAAAGTTTATCCGCGTCCCCCACGGATTATCCATAACTGCGTACGACCCTGCTATTTACAAGGACTGGGTCTTTTATCATCACGACGACCACCGCCCCCCCTTTTATTTGGCCAGGATGACATATTCAGGGCTTTTTGAATGTATGGTTCTCCTGCTGTTGACACATTGTGTGCTCTAGCGTATACCTGGATTGTTGGGACATCAGACGCCATTTGATCCCCCCCGTCGTCTCGTGGACATCAAGAAAGAGACATCAAGGCCCCCCTTCACTGCCATACCTCCAGGCCTTTCCTCCCTTGGCTTGCTGACTAAGCCTTCCAGGAATTTAACCTCGGTCTGGAGCCCATCTCGACATCCCGACACCCATGATTTCGGTCACCTTTGTGTCACTTGCTTGTTACTTTACTTGGCTGACATCTGCAAGCAGACGGTTACAAAACCAATCAGTGATCCTTGGTTTCCCCAATCGTTGCGGAATTACGCTAGATATCCTCGTTTGTACACGGCGCCCCTGGCCTGCCATCGCCTATGTGGATGATGGGGGGTGACAAGAAGAAACAAAGCGAGGGCTCATGTGCGACTGTTCGCGCAACCAATGGCGGCCTTTGGGACTTGATGGCTGTGACAGCCATTCCCCGGGTACCCCTCGACCCCGAAAACATGTCCCAAGTGCAAAGTCCTGGTCAAGAGCAAAAATAACATCTCTGGAAAACTTCTCATCATTCTCTTCTCCCGGGAAACGCCGCTGGTGCGTAGCAACTTGAACTTCCCATGTGTTTTCAAACTAGTTTTTCCGTTCGTCGTTGATGATGCCTTCATATGGCGTGTGTAACTTTTTTGTTTGTTTTGGGATGTTCCACAAACAAACCTTTGTCCGGAGCGCTATGCACGCATCAATTTGTCCCCCCCCCCGTCTAGAGTTGCCTAGTGTCAGTGTTCTTATTTCGTATGCCTGTTGTACTTATAAGATTAACCTCGCAATTTATGACGGTATCTACGCCCAAAGTCTCCGGTATTACATACGTCTGACACTGATGCCGTTTTTTCTATTTATTGTCCTCAGGGTGATGGTTCGTTTGCACCCTTACCAGAAGGGCAGAATGAACAATGAAATGTGATATTGGTA
>CEMJ01394080.1:49365-82904 GCA_900068955.1 Clitocybe nebularis | reverse complement strand
TCGACATGACCCGAATACCACTTTTTACATACTAGGTATTATAACAGTTTACATGCTCCAAAGAGATTTTCCTTCTACAAACACGCGCGCCCTCCGCCTCCGCCACAGCTCCAACCGCTAGTCATCGCAGTGCCACTATTGGGAAAACTGACTCTGTTTCTGCATACGCTTCACGCGACTCGCAATCTCCGATCGCAGCTCTGATAATCGGGGCGGCGACGAATCCTGTGTGTTGGCGGCGATTAGAACTTGATCAATCAACGTGTATGGCAGCCATGTGGACGAAGAATTCTGGGGCGGGTCCCGTGCCAGCCGAGCGTCACTCTAAGGAAAAAATAACCAGGTGTTTGGGTTTAGTTTTTTGTTTTGTTTTGTTGAACAGAGTAAGAGGACGGAAAGGGGAAAATGTAAACACATACATACCTTTCGAATCAAGGATAATGTGTGTTCGATGGCATGTTCGAGATTCTCGTAACGCAAACTAACACGAATAAGGTACTCGTGGTGGTATTTCTGCTCTCATCAGCTATTTTCGGTGTTGTTTGGTCAGAAGGGAAGAAGGGTCTTACCTCGAGTATGTGTATCAGCCATGGTGGAGGCGGTGATGACCGGTCTACGCTCAATATAGTTTCTAGAGTGGCTTTTGTATATTTGTAGTCGGTCTCGGCGTTGTCATGTCGGTGCAACGACTGTCGGAGGTATCGCCAGCCTCTATCTGCGGGAGTGCCGGGCCATGACGAGACTTTATCAGTGAGAAGCCAATCAGATGTGTCCTCTTGTCTAATATGAGAGTTAGGGCAAGATCAGGTCAAGATCATCACATGTTTACATTACTGCGTCAGAGTTCCGTGACAATCGTAGGCATTGTCCTGTCAAATGGGTAAAGAGGTCCGTCATATCGACCTTGAGAGAACGAGCCGTGGCCATGGCCAGATTGAACCGGTTCGCTTGGGCCAGCCTCAGAATGATCAACGGCGGAGGCAGCAGGAATTCTGTACAAGTCCTCACAGAAGTCACTCGGAGTTAATATAGCCTGGAAAGAAAAGAACTAACCAGCTGAAGTTAATAAAGATGGGTCTCTTCGTATGACGTCAATCTGCGCCGACAGGAGGGCGTAATCGTATTGGATATCCTCAAGGTGGACTATTTCTGCATCGACCTTCCCAGGGGCATATCTATTTTCTGGAATATGCCTTGAGAGTTTTCGGCGTTTTCGAGGCTAATTTTTTTCATAAATAGATGAAAAACTGACGTTGTAGAAGACGAACCTCGTGTGCATTTTCAGGAGATACGGGGAGGAGAACCCATGCGTTCTTGGAATCCACCAAGGACAGCGAGTTGATGGCGATGTTATATGCCTGCACTTGGTCTTCCGCCATGGACGAAAATGTGGCGGGGTCGATTATAAGTTCTTGGAGCCTGCGGGCTCTCTGATACATTGAGAGGGCGGCTGATGCAGGATGAGCGTTACAGGGGCGCGATATGCAATAGATGCCTACCATTCCGATAATCCCCTCTGCGAATGTACCAAGTGTAGAGAATCCTAGAATAAGGAGGTCGTACACGTGGATCCACATTACGGGCTTTGAATGCAAGCGCATCCTCTACTTCGTCGGCCAAGCCTGCAAAGTTGAAGGACATGAGAGCCTCAACAGCGCCATCTTCGCACATCCGATAGGTTAGATGGCTGACACATTCTCGCTGTCTAAGCAGGACGGATTAGTATACCCCTCGCTATGGTTTGAAACATCCAAACATACAGCTTTTCATAGGGTGTAGACATCAATGATGCATAAGCTTCTGGATACATTCCCAAGTCTGTGTAGCCTTTGACAACATTGTGCCACAAGGAGGACGTATCCACAGGAGGCGCGACGGATATAGCCAGCTGTGCAAACAAAACTTCTTGATAAACCAACGAAGCGTCCTTGAAGAGGGCTGAAACATGTATGTAAAAAGAGAACTGGGAGTCAATAAGTTCAGTAGTTGGAAGGACCATTTCGAGAATCTTCAAATCCTCTTGCGATATCGAACGCTCAGGGCCTAGTAATCAAGTCAGTAAAAAGAGAGAAACACAAACTCAGATAAGCTGACCAAAGCTTCCTGCAAGTTTCTCCAAAAGGTTCGAACCGTCATCACCTCTCCCCATATCGAGCCATAGCCTGGCGAGAACATAGGATGCGCCTGCAGTCCTAGGAAGACACGAGAGGAGTTCCCTCGCCACCTCATAAAACCCAAGCGTCCTGAGTCTTTCGCAAAAAGTGACTTCATATTGAGTGGCAACAGAAGGCGTCACAGACCGCAACAATCCCGTGTTATCGAGGAAGCGATGGGCAGCACCCGGGTTCCGATATGCATCACCCGAATGGGCGAGGAGGCAATGTAGAAGAGAATACGTTGGGGTGACAACGGTCTTGTTGCGAATGACATTCATGTTACGCATGCGAGCCACCACGTCTGAAAAGTCATTAGAAAGAGACGAGTTTTCGGTGGGTGCTCCTGCGGGTTGCCTCACGATATGTCGTAATATGGCAGCTCCACGGTAAACGGCAAAAACCTCTGCTAGTAACGAAGGGTCCCACTGGCGCAGTTCTTCCGCTAGGAAAAACAATAAGGTGACAAGGGAAAGGGCTAGTTCATATCGAGCATCGGCCGATTTTGTAATATATGCTGCAGTCAGAGCCCGGGACCACTCCGACTGAGGTGGGGGAAGGAGCAATTCGACTTCGTCTTCCTCCCTTTTAACCTCTACGTCAAATCCACCGATGACATCAATGACTGCACGGGTGGCCTTGTCGAGGTCGTTTATGCTCTGCAAGCGGCCAAGAATCCAGCTGGCTGAGCCTTCGTCTATTTGTTCCCTGAATCTGAAACGTCGTGCTTGATCTTGCAGAATATCAGCAAAGGAAAAAGCGATTTCCTGGTGCACAATATCCGTTAGGCGATTTTCCAGACTTGACATGACTCGAGCGCCCAACCTAGCGCGTAGCGTCCATAGAACTCCCAATAAAGCATACTGTTCCTCCACACGAATGTCCTGGAGGAGTTGTCGTCGAAGGTGAATGGGAAGATCTTCACCAACCAGAAGGCCTACACGTTCCCGTTCCACGATGATTATCTCACCCTGATCTTGGGCGCCGAGCACAAGGGGCCAACGGGCGCTTCGCTCAACCTCACGGCACCGAGCGACGAACCCTTCCCAGTCTCGTTTCAATGCGTTCCAGTAACTTTCGTGCTGAAAGGCGCCAGTCTGTGGGTCACGATTTAGATTCACCGTGCATCCGACAACAGCTGCAATGTGTTCGCCTAATGTGGCATATGTGGCTGCAAATTGCGGGGGTCGTGGACCGGGCAAGGAGAGGCATGATTCTATATATTGGTCGATTGCGGTGCGTAGTGTGAGAGCCGAAAACATGCCGGGTCTCATGATCGCCTCGAAAATTTTGTCAGACAAAGAACCAGGGGAGAATAATTGTTCCTCGAGATAAGCAGGTGTTAGGTCCGGTTCTGGGGCATAAGAAGCAGCACGCCATGGAGCCGAAGTGAAATCACTAATATTCAAATCTTCGACGTTCATTACCGTCTTCTCAACCATTGACTGACCCTGACGGTCCCATAAGGTGTATAATGAAGTACCGATTACCAAGAAGTCCTGAAGATGACAGTGGGCGGTGTTTTTGGAGCATTCGATCGTCCCAATCTCGTATAATTGGTCCGCAGCTGTTTTCAGTAGCTGGAAGTTGCCACCAGAGGACAGAGATGATATGGTAGGGATAAAGGCGAGAACAAAAATCTGCTCTTCATGTGAATTTGTAGAAAAAACCCGTAGAAGCGTTTGACGTGTCGCACTCAGCAGGAGATGGGGCCTGGAACTATTTGTAGATGCTCCAGGGGAAAGTGAGGAGTCCCCCCCTTGAATGGATGAAGGCAGAACTTTGGACGCGACACATCCAAGTTTCGCCTTCCAGAGCCGCAGAGTGCGGTCACGAGAAAGAGTCCAGATATGGCCGATGTCTGTAGGCCATGGATGTGTCGCTATTGAAATGATGTCAGACCCACTCGATGGCGCGCTGTTCAACGTCGGAAGGAAGGAGGTCAGCGACGAGAAGAATGAACCATGTTGAAAGATTGTCTCCGTCCATTCATCTATATACTGAAGTTGAAACATCAGGGACGCGGGAGAGTACGAGAAACTCACCATCACTCTCCTCGCCAAAGTACTCCGTTTCCAAACGCAGCAGAGAGCCATTTGGTAGAGCAATAACCACGCAATGCGTTCCTTGAACATGAACTAGGCCTTCCGTTATTCCCACAACATTGTTGATAAGATACTCGCGAGGATAAACATTGGCAGTCTGATCCCGCCATAGTTCGCGCCCGAGTCCAACGGGAATCACTAAACGGTAAAGAGAGCCTATGTTGGTCACAGCAAGAATATGAAGCTCGCTAGACTCCCATAGGAAGATGGCAGGTGACGACAGAACCGCGGCAGGAAAAACAAATCTGATTGGCGGTACTTCTGTGGATAGAGAGATGAGCTCAATGATGAGACCACCGTGCAGGACGCGTAGGAGGATGGTCCCTGTTACTGGGGTGTGTAACAAGGACGAATATGTAGCATGTTCGGGGGGTGGGTCGGATTCGTGCGGTGGTGGGGGTAGTGGTACACCATGGCGTGAAGTTTGTAGGGGAACTGAGGCGACTGGTGATGGGAATAATGAAGATAGTTGTGTGGCGACTAGGAAGCCTACTTCCATCTGAGTCCAACCAAGTTACTTGAGTTTAGCAGGACTTATCGGTCGTTCGGCCTTCTGCCTGACCTTTTTGACAATTTACGCGTTGAACAAACCACACAAACTTGAATTTCTCACACTCCTTCCTTTTTCGGATACCGTCAAGAAAGCCAAATAAAGACCTGGCACCTGGCAGGGTCCCCTCACCAAGTTACAACCCATAACGTAATTCCCAGTCCCCGGAACAGGTTTGGTACAAAGAACCCAAGGTTGATGCCCCCTTCACTGAATCAACTCAGCGTTGCGGCGAACCGAAAGCCCATCCCGTCTGTTGGAATAGTACTGCTGCCGCCTGCGGGACTAGCGGTTCAATGTACATGAATCAGGATATAAATAAGACTTCCTGATGGGCTCGCGAAACTTGTGGTCGACTACAACATCTGAATGGCTTAGGAAGGCTTTAAATTTGGAGTCGGTGTATTCTATTGAGCTCCCCTGGCGGTACGGCCGGCAAGAGGAAGACCCCACATCCCGTGAAATAAATTTAACAAAAGCTTTTAAGCCTGTGATTCGACTTCCCTGCATACGCATGCCCCCGAGCCCGTTGGCCAGACCCGTGTACAAATCGTTATCTAAAAGGGCGGCTAACTAGCGGTAACCCAGATACATCATCAGACCGCCCGAGACCTCACGCAGACACTCGACCACTGCACCTCCCTCCCAGCACGACTACGAACGTCGTCGTCTGGACCCATAATCATGGTAGTTGACTCGCTAGCTGGGAATCGAGTGGGTCTGGCTTCATCTCCACGGCGATAGGGCTAAATCACCGTAAGTCTAGTAGCACTCGACGATTTGAAAAGATACTATTCTCACTGTACATGTGGCAGGAATTCCATCTATATCGCAGCTCGGTTCTCCAGTAGCCGCACAAACCTGACCGCCCAGCAACGCTTGAATAAGCCGATAGCTGAATGAAGGCTAGACGCATTTTGGTCTGTTTTGGGCCAAAGTCAAATCGAACCCCGCTAAAATGAACAATGAATGGATTGAACCGTCAGTAATCGATATTTCAGCGATCAATATTTGAAGTGAACCCACAGATGCACAGAGGCAGTGGTAGACTAATAAATGGCTAGAGTTCTGGGAGCTGGCCCCAGATCCATGCGAGGGAGAGATGATCTAAGGAAGCTGTCAAGTTTCGATCATGAAAAGCCTCACGTTCTCGAGTTTCTCCGAGGAGCAATATGTTTCGCTTTCCAACTCCTACGCTGAAATGTAAATCTCGATGTAGAACGAGACATCTACAGAGTGGATTGAGATCGCTGTGGATCCTAAGGGGAAAACGCCACGAGTTTCAAGGGACTTAGGATGGCCCACACGCAACCAGGACCAACCATCCACTAAATTACGAGGGGTATCAAGATTGGATCGTCATAGAGTTGCAGGAGGCATACCTCGTTAGCGCTGTTCATACGATGCCGGCCGAAAGAAGGGGACAAAATCGAGAACGCCCATGAGGCCATAATGACCACTGTACTTGAAGGGTCGAAGTTGAAGAGGCTCCCATTGTCGCAGGCACAAGGAGCTGCTCGAGTGCGATTGGATGACAGAAGCTAAACGGAAAAAGGCGAAGCGGCCAAAAAAAAATAAAAGCCATTGAGTCTTGTGTGATTTTTTGGGGATATGCTTGCCCGGCCGCCTGCACAATTGATTTAGAGAAATTGAACACCGAGCCATAATCGCGGAGTACATTATTCCACGCGTCGAGCACCAGTTAGGCCCGGCATCAAAAACTGCTGACACTATCCTAAAGAGTAGCCTTGGTTATTACAAATTTGGGTATATAGGTGAAAACATAGGGCCGCAACTGCAACACACCTCAAGCTGAAACCACAATCCAACTCTTGCAGGCTCCTAGATGGCTCTAGTGTGATGTGACGGTATTACTCCGAATCCACACGAGTTCTCAGGTGCTGATTCACGCGCTAATAGTTGGAAATAGTATACCAATGTAGAGGCAAAATGATTAACAGCAGACTCGGGTGGCGGGGGCGACCTGATGCAATCAAGAGCTGTGAGTCGCCGACCAAGCAGCATGCCTCATAAATTGGCGAGAAACTATAGTCGTAATAATTCGGAATACACACTTGTACATTCCAGCCACTAAGTACATTGTCATAGTGGTGACGGTCACTACGTCTAGTAGTAATTTCGCTTCAAGCGGCGAACTTGCTAACTTGGACTCGGAAGTGTAGGACCCTTATTCTAGTTCGGAGTGGGCCAAGCAAATCGAACCTTAGAGGTCATTATAACCCTTAACAGTGAAATCAATAGACTCAACAGACCAACATTGAACTCAACGACTGACCAATTGGGAAGCGTTCTATTTTTTGAGGCAATTAGCAGACTCCCGTTTTGGACAATTTTTGATCCCATTTTTAAGTTCTACCAGCCACCCAACAGCCGCCGTGATCTACCNATCTACCAAGTATATCCATTATTACAAGCCTGGCATTAAAACCAAGATTAAAGCTATCTTTGCCGCCACCACCAAGCTGAATCCGGAGGAGTGGCCGTCTTTCGCTTTGCTGATCACCTGAAACTATAACACCACTCTCCAGGACCACATGTCCTGGGAGCTGAATAGTACAACATCATTGACACAAATGGTTTGATGAGCCCCCAACCTTCCGTTCTTGCCCACATATGACCAGGGCCCCAATGATCCGACCTCGTGCAGAAAGTAGGACCTTGGTCGATCCGACTCGATCAAGAACAGCACGCCGTCCTCGTTGTCCGTTATCGTGGGCTTATAAGGAGGACGGGTCTAGTGCAAAATATTCATACAAATTTGCGGCGCTCAGGTAGTCCTTGGAGCTGATTTAAATCTTCTCTTGAAGGGGTTCTCTCTATCTTCTAATCTATCTTCGACTTCTCCGACACTTTCCTTGCGATGGATCAAATGGTTTCCTTTGAATCAATTCTTTTCCCATCCGACGGTGACTCGGTACCATTATAACTAAATTTTTTGACCCTTATACCCCATTCGTGACTTATCCAGGCCGCCCTCCTTCCCTTGTACCACTTATGACCAGGTCCGTTGTTTCTTGGCTGTTTGGAACGTGGATTTTTACTGTTAACCTTGATAGTCCAATGACCATGAATCATCATGCATCACGAACCACTTCACCATCTCGCATGCCTCATCCCGAGGTGTATATGGACTATGTGAGCTAATGAAATACATTGACAGAGGCACAATTGAGCGCGTTTTTCGTGATCAGATTGCCGAAGGGCTCGGGTCGAGAGCCTGGAAATACCAGGTAACCGATTAGATAACAGAAGCATCGACAAAAACTGACGTCGGTGGAAGCTCGTAGAGGCGCTTGATGGTATGAACCGGAAGTTCGCAAACCCCTACATAATCTTCTATCCCAGTCTATCCCGGGATGGCATGCTGTTCCCCATCAACAAAAGCATTCGCGACATTCAAGGCCGGGCCTTCAAAGAAGAGTTCGCTTGGCGAGGCAATATTATCATCGCGAAGTACCGAGACAATCCATTCTCTTCCATGATGGATGCGTCGATGGCTGACTTTCCCATCTTAAAAAATTACCTCCTTACACACGGAGCACCCAGACAAGTACGTTTGACCCCTTAGTTCATAATACGCCCACAGTAACGGCGATTGCTTGCCAGTTATGAGTTTATCTACCTCCAGCAGGTTCTGACTTTTTCCACGACTTTCCTATTTACTCTTGGGATCATCATGCACAGCTTTACATGTAAGGATTGTTAATACACTGGACACCCACCACTATATGTATGTACATATTAGAAAATATCTACAACCACATTAATTTAGAGCTCCTCATGCGTGGTTTCCTGATTATTTTCTGATCCAGCTTCTTTTTTCTTCTTTCTGGCCGCTTGAGCAGCGGCCTCTTTCTTAGGATCGCAATGCTCTGGGACTGGACTCGCGGGGTCGATAGGGGCATGAGAAACTCTGCCTATCTTGACATAATCTTTGTGTTCTGCATAGAAATTCTTCCAGTGGTTAAGACTCTGGGAGTGGGGTAAGTCGTCATGGTTTATGGTATCAACTGAGACCACGTTACCCTGAGCTCACTCTCACTCATTTCACGAGTATCGTATGTTCTATGTGTTTTGAAGCATCCCGTTCCGAACGCTCTCGCGGCATCGACACCAGCCCTATTATCAAGTGAGTAAAGAAAAACACTCATATTTTTAAATTTACAGAATGTGGTAGGAGCCTCCAGGTTGGTACGCTTTTCCCATAGTAACGTCGTACACATCTCCATCAATCTGCAGGGATATTAGAAACATAAAAGAGCACTCTGCTATTTGGCTTACGGCAAGATATATAGGTTTCCCCTCAACGCTTCCATCAAATTCTGCAAGATAGCGTTCAGAGAAAAGGCGTTGGTTGGTCTAGGGGATACTTTTGGTCTCGAGTGGAAGGATAACAACATTCACGAACTGACCGGCCAATATGTCTTGAGTTGCACCCATTTGCTCTGATATTCCCAAGTATAACTTCCCGTAATAAATTTCCCCGCGAGTGCCACAAAAATGAGCAGGTATACTAGGAATTTCAGCAGTCCAAGCAGTCCAACCTCTTCCTGGGCTGTTGGGTCGCGTTCGGGAGGGCCGACCTTCTCTCCCCGGGCTATCTTCTCCTCGCGTTCTTTCTGTCTTTCCTCCCATGCTTTATGTAACGCTTCTTGTTCTTCACGGTATGCTTTGTAGCTTCGCTTATCGTGAGATAGGCGTACACACACATTTCAAAAGACGTACGCCAGGAAGGGTCGATTCGCCGGTTTATCGGATACCATTCTATT
Organism: Clitocybe nebularis; assembly: GCA_900068955.1. Taxonomy (NCBI): domain Eukaryota; kingdom Fungi; phylum Basidiomycota; class Agaricomycetes; order Agaricales; family Clitocybaceae; genus Clitocybe; species Clitocybe nebularis. The sequence goes on along the minus strand of CEMJ01394080.1, from coordinate 73,306 downwards.
AGGGATGGAAGGATCTGGCACTTTTGGGGTCCCAGGGCTTTCGGTATAAGGTGGGGTAGGTTCGGCGCCGCCAGAAAATTCCTTGAGCCAGGACATGATTGACCTAACAAGGATGACCCACTACCACAATAATTGAAATTGCCTCCGTTTAGCAAACAAGTACAATGCGAAAACGTGGCAAAACCGTCACCTATTTGTATTTGCTTTCCAACGGCTTCCAATGTAGGTATTGTAAGCTCACTACTTGGTCAACTTTGGGTCAACTAAAAACTGCTGACAATATAATTATAGCTATCGACTACCTCAGATGGAAGCGTAGAGTACAAGCACACGTACGTGATTTTATAACCCTAGCGACGATCTTTGAAATAGGCAACATACTTATATCCTTGCAGACTTCGTATACCACAATCCTGGACTTGAATAAAAAGGGTGAGAGTGTCTTAGACGTAGCCGCGTCGAATAACACGTCATTGACACAATTGCTTGGATGTTATTAGATGAAAACGCAGCCCAAGGCTTCCTTGATCATTCCAACTAGGATTGAGTTGGACTCTCGATCGTATGCGTTCTTGCGATCGACGAGTGCACGTTGGGCTTGAGCGTTAGAAAAGATTAAAATGCACAAGACGTACTAACCTTAACGCTCATATCTAGTCCACAGGCCGAGTTTGGTCCGGGAGGTATCGAATGTGATTCGAGGGTGTCGGACCACGCGTCGGCAATACCTATTTGATATTAGGAAGAACGAGTTAGTCGCATTCAACGGCACTCAAGATCCATGTCAATGAACAAGGCTGCTTTCTATTAGGCACCGCGTCAATTATGGGCCCATATCTGGATCCAAAATCATTCGGGGGGTCGTGGGCGCAGGGACGTGCAGGGCGATATAAGTCACGACGTTCAAGCTGGTGATTATGTGAGTCATGCAGTCAGAGAAAGGCGAATGATCTACTTCCGATGAGATTATCGAAACCGATGCCAACTTTGCACCTCAAAAAACTTGAATCCTGACATCCCATGAGATAAGAAGTCTGACAACTCGCGCTTCGATCAGCAGGTCCGGAAAGGCAAGTGGCATGTATAAACACAGGGGTCGTCAATGGCTCACGAAATCCTTGCCTCAAAAGGTATACGTATGCTGATGGCGTGGCGACCATTATACACCATCAAGCTTGAATACGATGGGAGATGGTTGTCTGGCACCGGCAATGCGTGTGCAACAGAACGACTAGCTGAATTTGCATCAGGGTTTCCCTGGCCCTGGTGGAGAGTGATTTCATTTCCGCCATGTTTGCGTTGTATTGTATAGCCTATCCGAGCTTGCCTGCCGCTGCTGGTCCCGGTAGACGCTCTTGGTATCAACAACAAGGGTACCTTTTTCGACGCGGGTTCAACCGAGTTCGTGGTCTCGTGTGTGTGGCACGTTCTGGCTTATTCAGAGTTGGCGGTTACTGTAGGAGCACTTGACTTCCATAGAGGTTTTATCAATTATATGCGCATTTGGGTTGGTCATGAGTGCAGGGCTGGAGCAGGGCATCAGGTTCAAACTTTTCGCGGAAAATCCGCCCCGGGTGCAGATTCAGGAAAACTCGCTGCTCGGTTAAGGATCCAAGTCACAAGTTGCAGGTTCTCATACATACGACATCAGATGCAGCTCGCAAAAGAACTGTTGATCATGACACCCAACTCAATTGATTCCAATAGTCAGAATGCCCACGATGTGCCAATAGTTGTCATAACGCATTATTCATGTTTTTTCCTGCATAAGAGATGCATACATACGTACAACGGAAGGTAAATAATGTACTAGGAACAGTAAATTGATGTGTTCAAAATTAATTGGGAGCCGACCCCATTGTTACCCGGATGTAGGTAAGGGTAGTGTAGTGTACTAGGTTATTACAAGTAATTGGAGGGGAGGGGGCTTTAGTGATGACAGAAGGGCACTCCTGACAGGTGAGAATTGGGAAGTAGTAATATATAATTGAGGGGATGAGCAGGGAAAAATTGCTGTTCGGGATATGGACAGGAGATGATTATGAAAAGATGCCTCCGAGGGCGGGCGTACCAAGCCTTGCTGATTGCCATGAATGATAAAAAAAAAAGTCAAGTGAATATACGAAAAAGACCGAGGGCAAAGAAAAAGAAAGATGCGCATAGGGATGATGGGGTGATGATGTAGTAGTACGGAGTAAGCTGGTCATGTCAATATGCGCGAGATGCCTGGGGCGAGTGTCATGGGAGAGAAAGTCCAAACCATAGCCATGCAAGGAGCAGAACAAATGATATCTGAACGTCGCCAAGTTCTAGGGTGACGCCGGCGCCGATGGGGCGGCCGCTGCCGCTTGTGCCTGTCGGTGCTCTCGTTCGCTAGCCTGCTGCGACACGGTGATGTAAGCGCCTCCAGTCTCCTCCGCCGGGTTCAACCCTGGTGGTTGGGCAGGTCCGGCCCGGAGGAGATGGATATCGTTCTCAGTCGGGTCGAAATCTTCTACCCAGTTCCGCAGAGCCAAGAACTTTGGTGTTTTGATGAACTAGTAGACACATCAATGAGATACACTCACAGATGAGGGAAATAAGAACGGCATACCTTTGGCACCGAGTCCGTCGCCATTAACCGGAAGACGTGCGTCTGAATCCGCTCATACAACCGGATCATTGTCTGCAACTGTGTTGCGTTGAATGCATTAGCTTGCTCTGGTTCCACACGTCCTTGGAACGCCTTGCCCGTCAAACTTGTGACAACCTCCTCCAGATATTTCGCCAGCTCGTTTCTCAGGCCATGGTCGATATTTAGCTCACACTGGCTCGACGGTGCCAGGTACGTGTTGTAGATGACAAAGGCGGTATTGATCAGGGACTCGTGATGCTTCTCCATTGCAGCCTGGCCAGGAGTACTCCGTGAGCCTGATCGAGGAGCGGGAGTAACGGCCATGGCGCTGGAAGTGATGTTAAACTTCCTTTTGAAGTCCTCCACGTCCAACCAGAACGACAAGTTCTCCTCGCAAAAGTTGCCGCGTAGGAACTCCCGAAATAGAGCCCGGAGTGCGGGTTCCTCAAGGATATACCGCAAGCGGTCGGTGTTGCTCTCCTTGGGCTTTCTTTCCCCAGCTTCGTATGTCGCATTGAGCTTCTCTGCCATCGAAATCCTCCGGTAAATTTTGGCGTCAGACATTGGTTTCTTGGTCTCACCGCTCTCAACGGATTCTTCCACGGAAGCTCTTTCCGCGTTGAGATTGGCCGAGGAAGCGTTGGGCGAGTCTTGCATGCCGAACGGCCTCGAACCATCCCAGTGCGCAAGACGTCGGCCCTCATCGGTGATCTTGTAAATCGCTTTGGCAGTGCATCGGAATTCACCGTGTTGCTGGAGTAGAACGCAGATTAGATAATGCAACTAGAACGAGGAAAACGGACGCACGCTAACAGGTGAATTACCGCCCGGGGCGGACCCACGGACAGTGAAAATGATTGCGGAATCGTTGTTCTTCCGTTTATCGCTCACCAAGGTGATGAGACCGAAACGGACAAACTGCGCAGCCATTTCCGCTGCCTCCTCTCGGCCAACGACTGATGTGAAATCACAGAGCCATTCCAACGCAGTCACAGCCGCGAAACAACACTTGTGATGTTGTTGGCCTTTGCCCAACAGTGGCTGTGCACGTTCATTGACATCCATGAGAGCAACTCCTTTGGACCGCTCATTGTATCGTTGGAAGGCATCCAACGGGGCACTCGTTTGAGGGGGATAGTTGGGCTGACGTCCGACAAACCGCCGGAAAAGAGCGGTGATGACCGACTGCGAAACAATGATCTCGTCATCGGTGGATCTTCTTTCTAGATGAAGTAGCTTGATGCAGATGGGCTGGGTAACGAAGACCTGTTGTAGATGGTCGGCATTGATCCCATTCTTGCTGATGAAACGTTCCAAGACATGAAGACCCTTCGGGGTCAGGACATAAACACCCCGGTCTTTGAAAAGATTTGAAGATGGGTCTGTGGCGTTCTCAATCAAACGTGCGTCCATAAAGTGCTGGCTCATCGCCTTTGCCATGTCACGGGTCATAGAGAATGTCGTGGTGGTTGTTGTCGTAACGACTCGTGAAGGTTCTTTGGGATCTGGCCCACGATTTGACTGCGAAAACTTGAGAGATGCCAGGTTCTGAGCGGCTTCGTCACTAGAAAAGAGAAAGAAGAGTAAAAACGAGGGGTGGAGGGAAAGACGGAAAGAAAAGGCATACGTTGAGAAAGAGTTTGGGAAGGTTCTGAAGAATTGTTTGTGTGGTGATAGTTGTAGGGAGACGATTAGGGTCGCGAAGAGGTCAAGAGTGTCCTGCAGAGAGGGGAGAGGACAGTGAGGTGAATAGAGAGATCGATCGCGAGTAGACGTACCTTTAGGAAAGGTCTCCCGCGTTTTGTAGTCTTCATCATATGGGATGAAGTAGCCTGGGCATCGTTGTCAGCTTGCGAAGGCATCGCTGGTGGAGAAGAAAGAGGCGAAAGGGAAGATAGTGGTAGCCAAAGAAAGGAAGAAAGAAGGGGGGCAGCGGGGGAGAGGGATGGTGGAAGCGAGGAGGAGAAGAAGAGGAGGAATGTTGGTGGTGGGAATTGGTGGGAATCCTCGGCAGTCGGTTGCCAATCACGACCCTTTCCCACAAGGGTAATCCGCCTCATGCCTCTAATCCCATAGCCTGGCCCAGCCCCTGTTTGGGCCTGACCCCGACCTTTTTTTTTTTTTCCTCTTTTTTTCTTTATGTCTGTCTCTCCAGCCAACGCACTGCTGCCCAGGCGTCGTCCCCGACATCATCCCAGGCTCACTCCGACTCTCCATCCACCCGGAACACGGAACACTTCATACTATAAATCTGTCATTTAACTCTACCCGCTTGTCCCGGCAGCCTCAGCTCAGCCCTCCTTCATGAGCGTCGCTTCCCCGTCTTGACGTCAAACGTGTTACAAGCCCTCGACCTTTTTTTTTGGACATGAGTATATTCTGTCAAACCCTTGGCCCATATCGCCTCGCTCATGTGATCTCTGCGAACCACTCAAGATCCATGGCCAGTATACTTCTTTCTTCGTATCAATGATCCTACTACTCCGACCCTTGTCGATCCCCCTTACAGTCTCATCTCCCATGAAGCGCTGACATCTTCGTGGATCGTCGGATACATATAGGATGCCGTTTTCTTGTTATATTCTCTTACACCGAGGCCCGGACGCTCCATTCCTCCCCAGAGCCGCACTGCCTCCGGTGAATATTTGGCTTGGTTGCTGCTCATCACCCCACCGCTACATACATCATCCCGCTCATGTGCCCAAATTTTATGTTATGGTTAAACTTTGTACTTTCCCTTTCATCTCGGCCCTCTAACGAAACACTCCAGCCCCATCCAAAGTTCTCTGGATCCTGTTATGTCCCCTTTTCGTACTCTACACTAACGGAAATGTGTGGTCATCGGCCTTACGACACCTTGCGTCATGACCTCATCGATTTCTCAAATCATCTGCAAACAAATACTCCCTAGCTCAAATTCTTATTTCAGCATCTTATTCACCGGTCCTCCTCTATCTCCTTGCGCACTCACCTTAGTTACGACGCCATATCACAGGATTAGTACAGGACAGAACAGCCTGTAATCGGATGATCATCATGGATACCTTGCTATCCACTCGGAGATACACAGCTTCCTATTCAAAATTGCCAACGTCCCGAATTTTCCCTGGGTGCTGATCCCATCGTCCTGGTCCCCCGCTCGGACGTACGTATCCGTCGGACAGTTTCTCAATGAGCTTCTTTGCATTGTCCGACATCGCTACGTCGGTATCTTTAAATTATCTCCATCTATAACTGTACACAATCTGACATACCTGTCACCAATTGTTGGACGTAAGGTTCAGTCAAGCCTTGGACAATAATGATTTCTCAAGCACGTGATTCCGTCGCGTCCCATTGAAATGCTAAAGGCAAAGATCAGTGTCACCTGAGCATTTGGAGCAGTGCATCTTAGGTGCCTGTATTCAAGGTTTATATGAGAAGCATCTAAAGTTCAAACAAGGTTACCGGCCTGCACTTTTCGTCAAAGCGTGCCTGCCGGTCGTCTTACTAAGTGTGGGGTCTGCAGAAATAGTATCACCCTCTATCTCCCTCGAACGTCACCTCCTGAATCGAGTAACTTATATTCCTGAGATGTATGAACACGTTTACACCGCACATCCAGCACATTTCCCCGTACGTCTTGTTTTCTGCAACCCCAAGCAACAAACACTTCATAGATTCAACCAGTCGGACCATGGATGTTTTACATGTGTAACGACCGATATTATTCCTCAGAAATAGATCTACTTATGATAGGAGACGTTTGTCCCTCCCAGAGGAGACCCCTCGCAAATCGATGTTTGCGGACTAGCCTATTTTGGAATTTACCGTCAAACACGGTCATCTTTACTGGATCTGGGCAGCCCCGAGATCACCCTCCTCCACAACATTTTGTTCGTGCCTACACGTCCGCCGCCAATGCTGCGTCTATATCAGTCAATCACTCTCAGGGTACGGAGGCGAAAAGTAGAGTTCATCATTCTTGCAAAATTGTATGTACTATGAGATGATGCGCCGCCTCACTTTCTAAACAACTCTCCAGCGGTACTGCACGTTGCCATCTGTCTGCCATGAAACACACTTCGCCCTGACATGAGCACCCACGCGGATAACCAAGGACCTCGGGCAATAAGGATCAATATTCCGTTTGCGATCACTCAAATGTCAGTAACGTCGCTGAGATTCTGAACCTTTCCTGAGGACACCTTATCTGCTTCATCTTTACTTGCCGTGGCGTTTTATTTTTGGTTTCAACTTAGACAGCGGCCTCCGGGGTTCATCATCGTTTCACGTACCGGTTTACAAGGACCTTTGCTCCACCTTCTGTGGATGACTCGAACATCGACAGCTATGTTTATCTCGATCAACCATGCATGCTCGACAAGTCTTCTAGCCACCCTGGTTCCTCTCGTGTGCGGTGATAAGAGTCTCATTCCACCGTCGGCTTGACGTACAACCTTCAGGTCTTTCTGTGGTCCTGGATGGGTAGCGGAGACAGTGCGTGGAGCCGCAATAACCCTGGTTCTCGCTCGACTATTAGCGGAAAAGCGGGATGGATACTCAAAGTCCTGGACATTGCCGAATCGGATTTATCTTCTTTCAAAAGTCTTGGGGAAGGCTCCTCCGACGCTGTAAGCGTGTGCTTCCACGGGCAGCAAACATGTTAGACATCTTACATACCACAGTCGTGGTTTATCTCCGGGATGACAAAACGGTGGTGGTCCATCCCCACTGGTCTAGCTCTGCGCTTGTGCCGGTGGTCTGTGGTGCTGGTCTGGGCCTCAACCACTGCGAGCATCGCATCCTTTGGCATGTATAGGGGTACAAACCCGTCCATCGGCTGGCCCGTAAGCATATCCATGATCGTATACAATGATCATAATTCATCTTCAACGGTCCGTTATCATTTGACTCCCATGTCTCTGGGAAATGTCTAGTAATTCTCTGGGAATTTCCGACGGGTATTCAGAGCAGCATCTTCTTAGCCCCAGCCGATTATATTATATCAGCCACGCCTCCGCCGGCTTGAGATGATATGTTAATAGACAGCCCTTTATGTTATGCGACTATCGTCAAGGTTCGCTACACCACGGTACAACGGATCAACTGTGCGACCTCCGTGTGGGCTCCGCTAATAGCCAAGTCCAAAAACTCCAAGGTTCTCCCGGAGTCCCAAGTCTGCTTGGGGCATTGTTGGGAAATCAGTCGATAAGGAAGAAAAGTGGGTACTTGCACCCCGGTGCGGGTTTTCTTACCCTCGGGCGTGCGCGCAACTTGGCGATTTGACGAGCAGGGGCTAACCATCCGCATTAACCATATCCCGTCGACACGTTGTTAACGACCGGTCTCCGCGCTCCGAGAATTTGTCAAGCGTCCAACTGGTTCCGTTTGAAATATTTTGGATGGGTTCGCCCGGGTTTTTTCTCCCATCGGTACCTGACGTTGACGTTGCGTAGGCGAGGCGGGTGTAGCCACGGGTGGCGGCGCCTGGTGACGTGTTTGAAAAAAAAAGAGACAGAGGACGTCACGGAGATGGTCCTCCTCCCAAGTTCAAACCTCGGAGTGCGGCCTGGTGGTGCGAGGATGGAGGCAAGGAGTTCGATAAACGGTAAACCCAAGAGTTTGTCGTCAAACGGGCGTAAATGTGAGCTCACACGAGGCGTATGTCATCCGCTGAGCTTTCGGCCAAGCGATCCTGGAGTTAGGAGCCCTTGGAGCTACATATCATGCATGTATCATTGGAGTAGTTGGGAAAAAAAATAAGCATGGGCGCTTAGAGGCACCGGAAGGAAAATAAGCGCATTAATGAGAACGGATGACTCGGATCGAGTAATATTTCTTGAGGTCCGGGGGAAAAAATTCCAAAATGAAGCTTACGATTTTGTTCTGTGGCAGTTTGAAACAGGCAGAAACTGATACGAGTCCATAATTTCTGACGAAAGCCATGACGACATGCCCATTTCTCAGGCCATTGACACATCTTTCAGTGGGCGTTCGATGGTATACAAATCCTTACCCGTTAGTCTTTATGTTCTCATCATCGTCACGTAAGACGGTCCCAAGCATGTGAGAGACTTAGGGGGCAGAAATGGTGTTTGGGAATTATGCAAGTATATGATCATTAAGTGGTACCTGTCCATATAGTCCTCACTTGGATAAGGTTAGATTGCTAGAGATCGTGGCGCACTCCTGCAATCTCGATTTGAAACTGAGCGTCGATTGGATCTGGGCATATGTATTGGACCTACGGATCCCCAGTTCCGGAAAAGTGCATCATGCTGGAGCACACATATATTGAGGAATTGATCGGGAATTTGTCATATATATTCCGGAGGTTTTCCCTCCAATAAATGTACATGCCGTGACGATGGGCGTAGTGGGAACGAGACGAGACCAATATAAAAAGTTCAGAATGGTTTAGCAGTTCCGCTTGCATATGCGATAGGTCGGATACACGTCTAAGCTGGAAGGAAGAGAGCTTCGCGACCCTCGTACGCAATGGTAGTAGCAGGGGCCCGGTTTCTTGTTGGTTGACCTGTACGGTGTCCGGCACGGTGTCTGGCGGAAAAGTCCTGAGTTGTGGCTGTGTTGAATTTACAACTTTTACTGCCATCACCAACTACAACTCACTCACTGATCACCGGCTCGTATACCGTCTTGCTTGCAGTTGCGTATCCGTATAATTCCAAAACATATGCAGGCTCTATTCGTCCTCCCGCAGTCGAAGGTTTCAGCATGAACTTCACGAATATAAATGTGAATTAGTCAAACACGACATCCCCCAGCCCTGCCGCATACTGAGTGATGACACCTTCAGGACCCAGCTGGCGTAAAGGCCCTTCTTGACCAGTTGCGTGTATCCCAGGCTTGGAAAGAGGTCGCACTCCCCGCTCCGCAGGAGGACTCGTCATCAAGGGATATTGCGGAGGACCCGATACCAAGTCCCACCACCGCAGCTTCGGTCCCGGACTCGTCGAATTTCGCCTCGGTTGCCTCTCTCCTTTCCCAGCTGCAATCGTCTTCACCCTGGCCAGCGCCTCCAACAAAAAGGAAAGATATCGGAAGCTTCGTAGCGCCGGTATCACAAGCGAAGGAGCCTTCTCCGCCGCTAGCCGTATCTGCGTCATCGAGCTCCAGGAAACAGGATACGCGATCCTACACGTTCCAGCAGGCTTTACCGCATATTGCACATCTAGCAGACGATCCTGAATTTGTTGCAGCCATCAAGCAGGTATGTATGGCTATTTCCATACGGAAATAATGCGTTGAGTATGAATTTGCAACCATCAACCAGTTGAAGAAAGATCAAGATGATATAGAAAGGCAGCTCTGGGAAGATAGGCAAGCAATCCAAAAAAAGTATGAAGAGAAGGTCAAAGTTGCAACGACCAAGTATGTAAACCACTATAATCGGTTGTCTTCTCTGCCAACTAGATGCTTGTCGCAGAGCAAATATGATCGGTGATGGGGGTCTTTCGAAGCATGAAGCTGATGTTGGTATCATAATATTCCCTGCGACTCCGATTCCCCATCTGATTGTGTCTGATTGGATGCTTCACAGATGATGCAGGCTGCGTTTAAAAAGGAACTTGAAAAGTTTGACCGGGAGCGTGTTCTTCTTGCTTGGGATGGACTCATTGCAAAACAGCAGACGGCGCTTGCCCTTCAGGGCGTTCCGACAATGTTCATGACAAACGACAGCAATGATAGAGAGGTAACGTACTCGATCCATTTTTAGGTTAGAGAACTCTGACTTACAGGGTGCACAGAAACAGCAACGCGTGATGCAGGTGCTAGAAGGAATCCTCTGAATCTAGTTCTTGGCCTTTCAGCGGGGTCTTCGTTAAAATTGGACAACCTGGTGTTTGTATCATGCCCTGCAGGGTCGGAGTAGACAAGAGAGTAACAAGACGGGTCTGGGACGAATTATGGAATGGTCGATGTGGCGGACGGCGGGGACTCCCGCCATAGAGTAGTATGGATGGGAAAGCGTATGTCAGGAAATGATGGATGTAACCTCCGTGATTGTATGTGGACGTGGTTGTTGGATGTTGAATTGACCCGGGCCTAGTACTGCTGAGAACTGATCGAAGACGAAGGTTAATGCTGCTGACAAAGCGATCTGAGATTGGCCAGTCATTCTCTTTTTTTGTTTATATTATTGGCGGGCATGGAGGAATGTTTCACCCACGTCCCCTCACCCGCTCGTCCTCCTTCCCTCCGTCGACATGCCCTACGTCGATCTCCATTGTCCGGATGACTATGCTTCCATATATTATCACACAAACTCACCGCGTGGAAACGTTGGAGGTTTCTCCCCAGAAAGACCCACGATCGTCCTCCTTCATCCTTTATTCTTAGACTCAACATGGCTCGACAACCAATTCGGAGACCCTCGCCTAAACGAGGGGTTCAATATGATTGCCTTTGATATGCGAACTTGTGGGAGATCAACGGCTAGACCAAGCGCACGCCATGATAGCTGGGTAGAAGCTGCTGATCTTGCATTTTGCTATCAGGTGTGTATACAGACCTGTGTTTGGGGATTATAGTTTCCAAACATATTTCAGGCGCTACACCTCCCTCCTTGTCATATTTTAGCGCTCGAAGGCCTTTCCATTTACTGCGCCCTACGATTTGCGGTACTGTACGTTAACATCAATGATCTATCGCTTGCGGCAAGGCTGCTGAATCATATTCAAGATTTCCTGAGATGTGCCTTAGCCTAACTCTCTGCAATGTCCCTGCGCCTACCGAGCAAGTCTACCATCTTTGCCAAAGTATCCGGCTGACATTCTACAGATTGAAGTGGGTATATACCGCCTATAATGAACTAATGCACAGCTGGTGCCATGCGGAAGATCTAGAGGCATTTGAACATGTTGCCAAAGAAAGTGTTGGATTTGTAGTTGGACCTGTGAGACCTATTTTGTTACATCCTATGCTTGAGCCAGTATTGAAACAAAGCTATGTTAGAACTGTGATCCCGACCTTCAAGATGATGTACGTTTTGAAAACGAACAGCATGTGCCTATCTCACATCCGCGACGCAGCTCATTGCTTTTTGGGAAATGAATTTGCCACCTTTCCGGCGACTACGAATAGCAGAAATCCTTGGCGTTTTAATGAATGTACGGCCCAACTCTTTCATAAAACAGCATTCTTTACCTAATCCCTTTGTCGTCTTAGCGCACACCACTGAAACCGGACGTTTACGCATCTATCAAACAACCGGTTCTCCTGATCCACGTTAGTCTATCACTGTTCCCCGTCCAGCACCAGCTCTAAATTTATAACAGGGAGAAGACAATGAAACGTGTCCAAAAAGATATGCGGAGAAGCTATCATCCCAACTAACTAATGCCGAAGGCGGTGCTATCCTCTACACAGTAAAAGGTTGGATGTCAATTATACATCTACATCGGGTGCTCAAAGTACATCTGTGTCTTCACCTAGGTGGTTCGGGGACCCTAAGCATAGTAGCTGGACATGCTTCCATAGCTAACCAAGTGTTTGCAAAATTCCTATCCCGACTTCCACATACACGATCGGACCTTATCCCGCCCAGGGTGTCAAAAGAGGAGCGAATGAGGGCTGCCCTATCCACATTAGCTGATATTGCCCAGGATCCAAGTATAGCAAACCGTGACCCACTTTCGTCAATGTCATTTTCGTGCTTATCCCCGGAGATTGTCAAGAATCAGGCAGAGTCTCTGAAACAATATCGAAAGGGATTGGACACAGCATACTCTCCTTTGGGATCCGATGGGCGGCCCCTACGGAAGTATGTGGTTTTACATCTCGTGCCAAAATTACTTGCATAATAGGTTGTTTTTAAGATATTCTGACCGACAGTCTGAACATTGGTTTTGTGGAGGGAGGAATGGGCTGTCCGTTGCAGGTTGGCATACTCACGACTATCTCTTGCGTAAACTAATAATTAGCTTCACACTCCAGGGACAAGCTTTCTACCTCCAGAACGAAGTAAAGATGCCGACCGACCTGATCGATCCGCTCCACAAGACTCCATACCAGATGGTCGCTTACGGAAGGCAGCGTATACCCCCAACGCTGTGGACAAACTTGTCATCAAAGGCTCGATGGCTAAAGTAGTTGGGACTGCGCCATCGACACCCTTTCAGCGGCTTCTCGTGTAATCTATGTTTAAACATCTCCATGCCCCAGTATACGCCGCGGACCACCATCGCAGCACAAACCCCTGTATTATATCTGTATACCCAGCTAGATCCCCTAATGTCTTCAAGTAGTTGTATTATCTCAATCTCGATCGATGGTTTTGCGCAAATGTTCGAAATCGACATCAGACTGATGAGAATCTAATCCATTCTGATTTGTACTATTTAAAACGGTGTAAGCTACATGGTTCTACACAATATACAGCATTTTGAACTCTATTTGGTCACCATGAAAGCACTCTAGAAAACTATTGATCAAACGAAAACAAATTGTCCGGAGAGAGAAAAGACCATTCATCTGAGAATGGCGGCTATCTAAAGCTGCCCCTGCCCTGGGTCTGATTTAAATGCTGCCCTCGGCCATCTTGGCCTTATAGTACCGCACCATCTCCTCCAAACCCATACGGACTGTCCACCTAGGCTGCCAACCAAGGGACTCCTTGGCACGGGTCGTATCAGGGCGTCTCTTTTGAGGGTCGTCCGTAGGCATAGGCTTGTACGCAATGTCAACTCGCCTCGAGCGCTTGTCTCCATCTTGGTCTTGCACTTTCTCCACAATCTCCCGTACAAGCTCTGCAAATTCGCCAATAGTGAATTCATCACCATTCCCAATGTTGACGGGGCGCGTCTCATTAGAGTTCATGAGAGCAATAAGCCCGTCGGTGAGGTCGTGTATGTATTGGAAAGAACGCGTCTGTTTTCCATCGCCGTAAACAGTCATGTCTTCGCCCTTGAGAGCTTGGACGATGAAATTAGAAACAACGCGACCGTCATAGGGGTTCACTTTTGTAGCAGCGTAAGCTAAGAAAATGTTTTGATGGAGAAACTAGCTTACTTCGAGGTCCATAAGTGTTGAAGATTCTAGCAACACGCACATCGACACCATCCTGGCGCTGGAAACCATAAGTGAGCGTCTCTGCGACACGTTTACCTTCGTCGTAGCAAGCACGAGGCCCAATGGGGTTTACGTGACCCCAACTGTTGAGTTCCTTCAGCCGACCTATCAAAGAAAAAATGAATACAAAACGTCACTTACTACTCTTCTGTTTGAGGGTGCACTTCTGGATCCCCATAAACCTCTGCGGCATTTCTGCTGTCAACACGAGCTGGCATCGTGCCTAAAAACCATACTCACCGGACGTACTCGTAATCAAAAACCGGGCTTTTGTTCGCTTCGCGAGTCCAAGCATGTTAAGGGTCCCCATAAAGGACGTTTTGATAGTCTTGACAGCATTGAATTGATAATGTGGAGGAGAAGCGGGACAGGCAAGATGATAGATTTCTGAAACACCAATATGAGGGTCATCCGGATAATCCTCAAAGACTAGAACGTACGATCGCATTCAATCATGAAGGGCTCAACGACATCGTGTCGTACCATTTCAAAATTTGGATGTCCGATCCAGTGACTGACAGTGGTCTTTGACCCAGTAAAGAAGTTGTCCAGGACGGTAACTTCATGACCGAGGAGCATGAGCCGGTCAACAAGATGCGAACCTACAAATCCGGCACCACCAGTGACTAAGATACGCTTGCGTACCGAGGGTGCCAGAAGTTTGACAGGAGGAAACCGAGAAAGTGTCGTATAGGAGATGGAATGCGTATCAGGATGATAGATTGATTTAGATTGGTACGCGGTGTGCCCTTGAATAAATTTGGCATGCTGTGTTTCTTGGGCTTCAGCGTCAAGGTCGGTATCTTTGGCATGATCTGTCGACAGAACATAATGGGAACGAAGATATAACGAGCGAAGGACATCAAGGGCAACTCGACTATCGAAACCAAAGCGGTCGAAGCCGACAGTGGTTATCTCGTCCCCATTCTTGTCAAGGGTCATGATCTGGAAGAATATGATCGGTTAAGAATTAAAAAGAAAGAATTGAAATCCAACCAAAGGGTTTTTGCTGCGAGAACTTACGGGAGAATGAGACATGATGGTGGTAGACAGAAAATAGAAAAAACAGACGGGTCAGACCGTTAAATGCGCGTCTAAGCCTGCAGGCCGACTTGAAGGTTGAACCGAGTTGTATGTAAGATTTCTTAATTCCTAATTACGTGACTGGAGGCGATTGCCGAACTTTTTTTTTGGCTTCGCGGGCTTCACATTAGCACTTCAATATTCCATATCAGCCCTGTACAAGTTATAACCATGCCTCGAGCCTCAAGACCAGGTGGAAAATCAAGACACGATCCTCTCCTTGTTCAACTTGATGAGGATGAAGTCGCAGCAAAATATGGCCGGATTTCCGAGCCCGGGAAGAGAAAGAAATCACGGAAGAGTAAAGACAACGACGATGAGGGCAACACGGAGGTGATTTCACCCTGAAACATGGCACAAGTTCGCCGTTGAAAATTGCATAGGTAATCCTAGATCCCAGAACCTCCCGACGCATCTTTGAATTAGCAAGAGATCAACAAGATGAACTGTCGATCATGCCGGAGGACGAGGACATTGCCCAACAACAGCGGATTGAGCGATTATCAAGGCCACGAACCCAGGCTGCTGACGAAGAAGACGATGATGACAATGATACAGATGACGGAAACGCTGAGAGTTTCGATGATGCCGAAGAAATATTCGTGAGGGGTGTCTCTTCTGACAGTTCATCCTGTAGCTCAAACGATCATGTAGGAAATAGATGCAGGCGATATGGAAACATTAGATGCTTTACTTCCTCCAAACTCTGGTGAACGCCGAACTCTGGCGGATATTATTTTTGCAAAGCTGGATAGCGCAGAATCAGGCAACACAGCCGTAATTAAAAAGGTTCAACAAGGTAAGCATAAGCACACCTTACGGTGGATAAGCCGAACCAGACATCGCGTATAGATCGCGAAAAGCCCGATCCCGCTCTTGGTCTTGATCCAAAAGTGGTGGAGGCTTATACAAAGTTTGTACCAAATCTCCCTCCATTTCGCTCCATCTAAACTCCCCCTAACCGCCCCTAACCGCCTAGGCTTGGCCAGTTCCTACACAAATACAAGTCAGGTCCCTTGCCAAAATTATTCAAAGTAATACCCTCTCTCCCCCAATGGGCGCGTATGCTCGCCCTAACCCACCCTGAAAACTGGTCCCCGCATGCTGCACGCGCCGCAACCAGAATCTTTATATCCAACATGAAGCCCCCCCAAGCTCAGCTCTTCTTGAGTGTCGTTCTCCTCGATGCCATGCGAGGAGATATCCAGATGAATAAGAAGCTGAATCCCCAATATTACGAAGCTATGAAGCGCGCCCTATACAAACCTGGGGCATTTTTCAAGGGAATAATATTCCCCATGCTTGATGTAAGCACTTTTCATCTTCGCTACCTGGGGATCCCCTCATTCGGATATCATGCAGCAAGGCTGTTCACTAAAAGAAGCGGCAATCGTTGCCTCTATATTAGCTAGAGTAAAAATACCAGTCCTTCATGCTTCTGCGGCATTACTTCGCATCGCAGAGATGGATTATTCTGGTGCGACATCCTCGCCCGCTTCTTATGATCCGACCAATCGTCTGATCCACCCCTAAAGGTGCTAATTCCCTCTTCATCCGGGTCCTAATAGACAAGAAATTCGAACTTCCCTACAAGGTCGTTGACGCTTTGGTGTTCCATTTTATACGCCTTTCCAATACCTACAAAGCAAAAACACGCGGTGATGCCGATAAGCTTCCTGTGCTGTGGCATCAAAGCTTGCTTGTCTTCGCCCAACGGTAAGACACTGCGATGTGCAGAGAATTTGAACTCACACCCCTAACAGATACGGTTCAGACTTAACACCTGATCAAAAAGACGCGTTACTAGATGTCATACGCGCTACGCCTCATCCACAAATCAGTGCCGAGATCAGAAGGGAGCTGGTCAACTCCGTCGTCAGAGGAGCACCGCGCGAAGCTGTAGACCAAGATATTGAGATGTCATGATCTTTGAGTTATTTCGCGATTATGTATTTTTGGTTTTGAAAGGTCTTCGCTTCCGTGAGCTAAGAAATTGGCCGCCCTAGTCTGTATCTCGGGCCGCCTATTTTTTCCGGTGGGAGCTATAGTCTGTTTGTCAAGTACGGAACCGTGGGTCGTTATTTTCAAATTTCCTTATTATGAACATCGTTCCGGCAGGTGACTGGTATGTTGCATTCCAACATAATGATATACTATACACCTCAGGATATATTTAACCCACAGGAGAAACCACGAATGTAGTGCACGGCCCGGTTCTCGACGATACAAATAGTCTCTGGGTCTTCCAACCCACAAGGTGATATAGTCGCTGTTCCCCCCAAGTATTATGTTCAACATCGTGACTGTAATCGGTTTTTGCTGGCTGACAGTAGCCCTCGCAATTACAATACCTACAACGGCCCCATCTACTGCTGCTGCTGTCGACAAGGCCCAACTTAGTGTTTCCTTAGAGTTCTTCACGTTTCCAGATTATACGGCAATAACTTCGACGACTAATTGCCTAGAAAATTTGGCAACTTTGCGAGGTTCACCGCCTGCTATCCGTATCGGAGGGACAACTCAGTTCAGTTAATTACTAGAAACTCACATAGTCTGTACTGAAGGAAGGATGTTTGGGGTAGAGATCGCGCAACCTACGATGCTGCCTTAACCACTGCAGTCAATTACACTGTTGCAAGTCCCCTGGACGCTCCAGATACCCTTACTTATGGCCCTTCGTTCTTTACACTTGCCGCTACAATGAAAGGAGACGTAACTGTCGGCCTCAATCGTCGACTCAATAATCAACCAAACTCTCTTGCAGCAGCTGTACAAGCCCAGAAAAGCATGTCGAACCTCCTGTCCATAGAAATGGGAAATGAACCCGAATGTATGTTCTCTTGCTGTCCTACTTGAGATTTAGGCAATTCATTTACGATATCGAGTTTATGCCGCCGGTTCACCAATTATCCCAGCAAGTGGTTGGAACCCGTCGGCGGATGGGGCCAGCCAAAAATCATGGTTCACCGCTTTAGCTCCCACGGCAAGATTTCTAAATCTGCACTCTTGTCATAACGTCTCATTATGCGCAGCTCGGGAACGTCTTCCAGGCCGCTGTCTACCTCTCACCACCAACATGGAGTACCGCAGGTCTGGTTCCAATGCTCGGATCTGCCATATCCTTCGTGAAGACGTTCAGTGGCCATTCATACCCGCAATCCGCGTGTGGGGGGGCTAGCACCAACTTGCAAACGCTCATGAGTCACTCGTATGTTTTCTTCCTATCTTTACCCTGATGCAGAGAGGGTCGATGCTTCTTAACAGCGGCATAGTTTCATATACGAAGCGATATAAAGTCGAGGCTGCGGCTGCGCATAACGCCGGTAAAAGATACTTCCTGGGGGAAACGAACTCGGGTAAGCCACCAGCCGGTTTGCTGACCCTGTCATGATATTGATTTGAGTAGCAACCTGTGGGGGAGGCGGGATAAGTCCTACTTTTGGTGCTGCACTTTGGATCGTAGATTATGCACTCCAAGCTGCCTTAAATGGCGTCGAGCGCCTCTACTTCCATCAGGGAACTATTGGGAACTGTGTAGGTCAACTCCTGAACTATGATTGTGCCTCGCTCACTCTCCGTCATGTCAGCAATATTGCTGGTGGGGAAGGTAGGAAAACATAGACCAACGAGAGGAGCTCGCGATCTAATGCCGACTTCAAGGTTTACTGTGGGGGCACCTTATTATGGTGCAGCCTTTGTGTCTGAATTCCTTGGTGAAGATGGAGAGAAACTTGTCATGCTCGACGACGGCTCTGGGGCAGTGGCTTCATATGCAGTCTTCAATGCAGCAGGTGCACCTGTCCGATTACTCATTTACAATTCCAATTATTTCGACGGTACCGGGACAAGAACAAGCGCGGTGACATCGTTCACGGGAGGTGGACTGCCGGCGAGCGGTACAAAATCGGCAAAGAGGCTAACGGCTCCAAACGCTACATCCCGGGTAGATCAAGGTGCTGCAGTTACCATTGGTCGGTCCGGGACATTCTCGTCGACCTGTACAAATGCAGGGACCCAAACGACCGAGACTGCTGCTGTGACCGGGGGTACAATCAGTGTAACTGTGCAGGCTTCAGAAGCTTTGATAGTTTTCCTTTAACATATTTGTTGTAAAGGTCCAAACTAGACCACAACTTCATATCATATAATCTGTGACACACATAGCTGAGTACTCAAACATACAATGTTGAACACGGGTGATATCAAGCAAGAACGCTCTGAACACCCCAATCACTACCAAACATTTCGTTACTCTCTCCATTTACCTCGTCGATCAACATCCTTGCCGACTCCGGACCTGCTATCGGCAGACGGAGAGTCTGAGGTCCTTCCAGACCGGGGTATGGTAGATGCGTTGGGAGTACCCCAGCTTGAAGCAAGGCCGTGCCTTGATCCCACCATATATGTTCTTCGATTGAATGAACTCGGTAAGTTATAACGCAGGAGGAAGATAGTATTATTACCGTGATAAAGACGATCTCCGCGGATATTAACGACCGCAAGGACGGGAATAGTCATTTTACGTCCAGTGGGAGGAACACCCGGAAGGAGCCAGTCAACGACTCGATCATGAGTGAACGTCAAGACGAATTCGTCTATAGTATGGAGTGTTATCTATCGCCAGTACTCGGGAATCGCACCAACGCCACATACCAACAACGCGGTCAGGACCTACTGTTCGGGAAACGGTCTGCATTGCTGCATCAGCAGCGTTGCTATGTTGGACTATCAACCCAGGGCCGGCAAAGTGGGGGAAATGTACTACTGACGAGAAAATGAAATGATCACGATAGAAAGCTGTCAGTTTTTCACGCCCAACGCCACCTGTCATCTGAAAAATGCAAGGCTATCAACTGACTTGATCATTAATCATAGGAGACAACTGACTGTGGGTACATGGTTGACGTATGGCTCTGCCTGCAGTGTAGAGTTGGATGGCTAGATATGAATATTGAAAAGACAACCAAAACGAACCACCATGGTTCCCATAGTCTTCGCAACACTTCTATCCTCAAATTCAAAGTAAGTATGTTCATCCCATATGGCCTCCAGATCAAATGTAGGTCCACCAAGCCATTTTCGCAAAAATACAAGAGAGCGGCTGTGTGCGATGGCAGCACTTCCAGGGTCGTACTCTGCGGCGTGAGGCAGCACGAAGTACGGAGAAGGTGCAGGGTAGACGTGGAATTTACTCAATGTTTCAGAACTATCAGACTTGTGACCAGCAGCCAGATGGATCAGGGATGGAAAGGTAGGACCCTTCTTAGAAACAAGCCCATAGACAACAAGACATACAACACGAGGATCTTCGAGGATGACGTCCGTGACATTTTGAACCACTTTGGGGTCATAAACTACGGATGTAGATTTAGTAGAGAGAGCGCATTCCCCAGTCTGTTCTTACCTATGACGGCAAATTTATCATTTGTGTCAAGTTCCTTTAAGTTGAGCAGCGCTTTAATACCCCCTTTCAAACCCTCTTCGGGAGACCAGCCTAGTGAAGATGTGGTCACTCCAACAACAGCAAATCCCTCTTCAGCCCACTTCTGAACAGGCTCTGGGTCTAAAGGTTTTTTAACCCCCACAGCCCGTGGGTTGAAATTTGTTGTTGGTGGAAGAAACATAATGACACCAGGACCTGTGCCACGACGAGTCAACGGGGGTTGTAAGAACGCATTTTCGCTAAGAGGCACCAATGGTGCGGAAGGAAGAGAAACTGGTTGCTCGCTGGGCGAATTCGGGTCATAAGTTAGGACTACCATGCTTGATGATTAACAAGCTGGAATATGTTTTATCGGACGACATCATGGGAGTGAATGATAACCTAATGAGGCCCAACCACATGACCAAATGCAACTGAAGCATAAGTTAAAGTGATACAATCGCGCAATCCTTATGTAAATAAAGACGGCACACATTTCTGCTTTTTGTGGTTTCTATTTCGTGGTACTGCTCTCATTTTACCCCTCTCATAAAATTGAAGCTCTCTCTATCACAAGTTATGTTTGCTGGGAGGGTTGGATAATATAAGCTATAGCCTGAAGTGGCACCTCGGTATTAGGCACCATGGGTTCGATTTAAGTTATCCCTATGAAAAACTCATGATCAAGCGCCCACCGGACGCCCTCTGATATAATAGCGCGGGGTATGATTTGCACCGATTCTCGGTTCTCCATAATCGTCCTCAAGCCTTCTCAATGGCGGACTTTGGGATTGGAGTAGCAGGTAGTGTTGTGATCGAGGTTGCTAAAGCCATTATAAAGTATGCCCAGGTTAGAGCTGATAAATCATCAATTCAATTATCTTTATCTCTGGCTAAACTTTACTGTAATGCTAGGAGGTGCGCGTCAATAAACAACAAGCGAATGAATTGGCAAGGACTTGTTATCGATTGTCAATCAAATATCAAGAGATTTTCCAGGACGCAGAAAATAATGGGCTTCGGGATGGTTCTTCATATGAAGTGTAAGTCTTTGTCGGTCGTTATCGACTATGGTCCTGAGTACTAGATTTTTCTAGAGTGTCAAGATATTACAATGAATTCATAGAGTAAGCATCCTGGTAACAATCTCGATGTTTTGGTCGACCCAACACCATATAGCCTGCTGAAACAGGTTGAGGTCGATATGATGGTTTGGGGAGATCTTGACATATGGCAACGACAGCTACAAAAAGGTCGCATGGAAGATGCCTTGCAGTGCTTTCACGGCAAAGTAGATACTGCCTGGAAAAGTTTTCAGGTTAGCATCTTATAATGGTATCAGGCGGGCAATCACCACAGTGTTGAATACCATGGCAGAGTGCCATATCTTTGCAGTTACTTGCTACAGCAGACAAATTCAGACGTGATTTCTTGCAAGCCCGGGCTGCTGACGTACAAATCGATACGCAAACAATGATGAATACGGCGAAGACATTGTCTTTGGTTAAGGCCCTCGGGGCGAATGTCAGTGCTGTCTCAGCAATCCCTACAAACCAAGTCCTAGAACAGGTTCGTTGGAGTAAATATGTTTGCGAACAGACTTTCAAAACCCTGGACCCATAGCTCCAGTGTCAAGACCGTGAGGAAGACCCACTCGTAATCCAGGCACACAGCGAACTTCAAAGCGCCTTAGGTGGTTATACAGGCGCATATCCTCCTCTCGGGATCGATTCATCCGAGCTCACCATGATTTTTGGAACACCCTTTCACACCGGTCAAAATGTGATTATATACCGAGGCTCGAGAGGAGGAACTATGGTTGCCATCAAGAAACTACGCTTTCGCCCTCAGGATGACGAGATTGAGAACGTTTTCAGGGTACGCCTCATCGGATGTCCCATGTATACGTGTCTCATTATGTAGCCATCAGCGTATCCGTCATGAAACGCAACTCTGGAGTAAGCTAGATCACCCGAATATAACCAAATTTATCGGATGTTGTTGTCCTCGAGGCGAATTGCCCTTCTTGGTATCTCCGTGGATGGAGAATAGAGACGCTCGTTCTTATTTGCATAAGCATCCTGAAGCTGATTTCCTGAAATGGGTCAGATGAATTCAACTGTCTGTACGCATTATACTCATCGTTGATCTATAGACGTATGTTAAGGGTCTATTTGTCTTTATATGATATCAAAGGATCTAATTCCCCATACCCCAGTCTCAGAATCAACGTTGCGGATGAGATATCTACACTCTTTTCAGCCTACCCCAATAATTCACGCAAGCCTCCGCGGGGTAAGTCAATTGCTTTGAAACATGAGATTACGAGTCAATTTAACTATTTCCTCCAGACACACATCTTACTAAACGAAAATCTTAACGCATGTTTGAGTGATTTTGGTATCTCCCATATTCTCAATGGAATATATCCAGGAAGCCGGTAAGCTATTCGGTCTCATTATTCCTCCTCTAACCTTCCTTCCACTCCAGACCCCCGAAAGAGGCCTGGTCATCGCCTGAGGTGCTAGGGAGTGAAAATCCGACCATAGAATCTGACATTTATTCGTTTGCGAGTGTTATACTTGAGGTAAGAAGGAACCTTTCATTTGATTCGTATATGGTTAAGGGCCTCTCCAGTTCGCCACATGTCGTGACCCTTTCTATTACGAGAAAAATCCCAACATGCTTCGCAAAAAGATTTGTGGTGGTACAATACCCAAGTTTCCTGGAAGTGCTTCCAAGCAGATCCGCGGATTGTCTGATCCCAGTTGTAGGCTATGGAAACTTATGTTACAGTGCTGGAAATTGGAAAAAATAGGGAGACCTGATATTGAGACAGTGGTGAATGAGGTCAGGCAGGTTTATCGAGAGGTCATCGACGCCGAGCGGGCCATGTGATATATGAAACCAACGACATCTAGCGCATTGCATCGATTTATATAGTCAGTTAGCTGAAGGGGGGAAAGTCCAAGCGAATGCCCCCAAGGACGTGGAACGTAGAATCTTGTGTTTTTGTTCAATCGTGCCGTTAACCCCCCCGCCTGTCGTCGAACGCATCCTTGCATTGGACTACACACAGTTGCCGTCCGGAATCTCAGATGCCTGTGGGCGTCAGCCGTACTCTTCTAATTTCACCACAATACTCACTTAGAAGGAGGAGCATTAGACAGTCATGGTATCTGGCCAGAGATGCGACCTCAGCATCCTTCAGTACTGCTATCCTGAAAGGGGGCCGTGGGCGGCAAGGTAGCTCATAAGCAGATGTTCTACACCTTGAACCACCTTAACCGAACTGAAATTTCAACTTGCACTGCCGTAATGGCTCAATCTAGGTCGTCATCTCAAACTCCTTTACAACCCAAACCGTCCATGCTAGGAAGCCGTACTAGAGTTTTTGTCCACGAGTCTCAACAACCTTCAACAACCCATCCAGCATCATAGGGCCACCCAGACATGATATCTTCCATAGCAGGCCCCATAACCCGAGTGGTATCACGGCGATAGCCGCCATCGACTCGTATCTCGGACGTGCTGGCATAAATGGAGGCCAAAATATTCACTTTGAGAATTGGCCAAATTTTTCATTTGCGATGACTTGGTTTAAGGAACTGAACCCTAGCCCACAAGTCGTGATCAGTACCCCCGTGCTGATTGGAATGGCACAGTTGGAGAATGTATTATGTTTGCTTGGATATTGTCGGTTGGTCCAGCGCCCTGGTGGTATTGTATATCATTATTCGCGGGTACAG
>CEMJ01394080.1:35171-49207 GCA_900068955.1 Clitocybe nebularis | reverse complement strand
CCTCCTCGACAGTTGGGAGCAGTATGATTGCGTAAAGTTGGGTTTGATTGATTTCCGCCTACGTTCTACGAAAGATCAGGGGTTCCAAACAAGCGATACACCGCCTTTATAATGAGCCGTTGACAGTAAATCTACGCTGGTAAAACGCTGCATGGCCGCTCTCTAGACCGACCCCGCCCATACCCACACAGCCGGTAAGAACGGACAAGAGAGTTGTAATGGTACAACTCGACCACCAGCTATATTATAGGTAAGAAGGAAGCGGTCAGAGGTGACCTAACGGCGGGGTGTATGCACCGGTCCAACGTTAACGCCTTGAAATGATTGAAGAAGGAACGTTTCGACAAGTTCCTAACCGAACGGGGGGGAGATTACGAAAGGCCCTTCCTAAACCATGTCCTTCTTCATGGTGGTGTAAAACGAAGAGACTCGGAGGCGGGGATAGATGCGGGTTTCCAGGCCTGCGGTACAACATAGCGCGCACGGAAGTTTCCAGAGGTCAAAGATCCCTCGAGAACGGCGCTCAGCGGAGCCCGGGGTCATGTGTTGCAATTTGGGATAACGATCTGTAGTCTGTAAGTGTCGGCAAACAGGCCGCCCGCTTTTTCGTGAGTTCTTTCAGTCGGGGTGGTGGTCGGTGTGCGTTTAAATCCGTTTCGTACAAGTTTCATAGGGAGGTTCGGCGGCAAAACTCTAAAACTCTCCTTTAATAGGCTAAGCTTTGATCGAGGGATATCAGAAGGAGCCCCGATAGGGGTCGTAAGAATGAATTGTCAAGAAGAGGCTGGTTGTTCGTTATGATCGTTATGAACTTGGATCATACTTACTGCTTATGATGCGCTTGTCGCGAACCACGTGATTGCCTCGCGTCGCCGGATCCTTACGTGCAAACTTCAGATAACGGAGCCTCTTAGTACTGATGGTCATGCCCCCTTCGCAGCTGGACAGGCCTGAGGCCTTGAGAACTCAGATCCGCTATTTTTGGTTAGTTCTTACAATGTCTGTCTAACTTTCGTTACTTATGTAAAGCAGGTGCTAATTGGCATGACCGCGCCCGCGGCCGAATTTGTGGCTCCCATGTCCATATGCTCAATGACCCTAATGCATCCTCAGGTGCTTCTGGGATAGCCTCATAAGCTCATGCGCAAGTCCTATTTCCACAACTACACTTGACATGAGTACCCCAAGTTCATTCAAACAACTTCGCGTGGCCATTGTTGGAGGTGGGCTTGGAGGCCTAGCTGCTGCGGTAGCCCTGCGAAGGTCTGGCCACCTTGGTATGAAGTCTTATTTCTATCCGCTGGTGCAAACGTTTAATTCTTATCGGACAGTGGACATTTATGAGCGGCGTGACTTCAATGTTGAAGTCGGTGCATCCATATCTTGCGCCGCAAACGGAACGCAGTGGTTGCGGGAATGGGAAGTCGATATTCCAGACATGAAGCCTGTGATCCTCGTAAGTTGTACATTATCGCACCTTGTGCCTCATCGCATAACTGACGCGATATTCTGACAGCTCAATCTAGTAATGCGAGATTGGGAAACGGGAACAGTCCTTAATAACTACAACCTCGACAATTATGAAAAGGAGTGGGGGAATGTGTATAATATGTTCCATCGACAGGACATGCACGCAACCCTTCTAAGTGCTGCGACCGCTCCGGTCGGTCTAGGGACACCTTGCAGCGTCTACATAGATCACATGTTAGTACTCCATCATCATCAAACTGGGGCAGTAGTTCACCACAAAAAAAAACAGCTGTCAATCTGTTGACACCGAAAAACGTACGGTGACATTCAAGAACGGAAAGACAATAACTGCAGACCTCATTATCGGAGCTGATGGGATAAGGGTATGGTCCGAGAGTATCCAATCATTGTTAGATTATGCTCACGGTGATATCTGAAGTCCGCTGTCCGGTCAGAACTCGGCATTGTCCCCGATATGAAATCCGCTCCACAAACTTGCTACCGTTGCAACGTTCTTACAAAGGACATCAAGCGTTTGGGTTTGGTGGAATGGGCGACCGACCCCGCCATGTTCGTTTTTTCTCTACAAAAGATTCTTTCTGGCTGACGCGACCGTGTCCCGTGTAGTCAATTTTGGGGAGGCGTGCAAGGCAAGAATGGTCGGTCCAAATATTACAAGATTGTCATGTCCCCCTGTTCAGGCGGCGAGGTTGTTTCATTCTACTGTAGGATATTTGACCCCTTTATCTGTCTCAACGTCTTTCTTACCATATATGGGTTGTTTAGGCTTCATGCCCACCGAACTAACAAAGCACCACGAAGAAGGTTTTACTTTCAAGGAGGTTCCTGTTGAGGATATGTTGGCGGGGCTGTATAGCCAACTTGACCCGGACTGCTTGGGTTTACTGAAAAACTCGGTAGAACGTATGCCTTGGAGACTCTATGTTCACCAACCTTATGATGTAGTTTTCTGCCTTTTTTGGTGATGTAGATATCTAACTCACCCTTTTTGTTTTAGTACTGGCATAAAGGTAACGCATGTATATTGGGTGACGCCGCTCACCCAATGATGCCGCACCAATCCCAAGGCGCGTGCCAAGCTATCGAGGATGCTGCCGCCCTGGGAATCATATTTTCCAACAAGTATCATTTCACAAAGGATATCAATGCGGGTTTAGAGATGTACGAGGCGATAAGGAAACCCCGCGCCACGCGTGTGCAAACGGCTTCCGCTAGGGCTACAGAAAACCTGAACGAGAGGATTGGTTTTACAAGCCTAACACCACATGACGCATCTTTGGCCGCCGCCGAAGGGAAACTAACAAGTACGTGTTTGTCCTCCGCCATTTTTTTCATTCGGGCTGCCTGACTTATGACATTTATTTAGTCAATGAGATGAATGGGTACAGGATGCATGACCATGTGGAATCCGAAGTTGCGAAGTTGGGTTTGGGGCGGCCCGGTATACGTCCCTTCCCTTCTGGGTGATTTCGAGCTGTATTAGTAGCTTTGGTGATTGAGAAATGTATACCATAATATTTTGAATCTACATTACCACTTGAGCGATGATTGCTATAAGAGGAAGTCTGATTGCCAAATGCAGAGGGACTATACAGTACCTCAGCCACCCACGGAATTTGCCGAAACGCCATTGTGATGTTGGACGAAATTTACGTCGCCCGACACTATCCCCGCCCTCCTCAAGATTTCTCAAGATGAGGTCGGTACTTTTTATCTCGTCAAACCTATCGTACTAATGCTCGTCCTTTTGTAGTCACCGTAAGGTTCGTTTTACCCCTATAACTTGTACATTTCTGGTCCCTTGATCTAAACGGGCCTTGCACTCAGTACGAAGCACCCCGCCACGGCTCTCTTGGCTTCCTCCCTAAAAAACGGGCTGCCCGTCATCGTGGAAAGGTCAAGTCTTTCCCTAAGGTACGAGGAGCTTAGATGGTTAGGCAGAGAGGAAGTTGGTGACATTTTGTGTAGGATGACCCCAAGAAGCCCGTCCACTTGACTGCTGTTATGGGTTACAAGGCTGGCATGACCCACGTCGTCCGTGATCTCGACCGTCCCGGCTCCAGTGCGTATTCATACATGCGCGACAATGATAGGTTACCATAACTCATCCATCTTATCAGAAATGCACAAGCGTGAAGTTGTGGAAGCAGTCACCATCATCGAGACCCCCCCTCTCATCGTTGTCGGTGTTGTTGGATACGTTGAGACTCCCCGTGGCCTCCGCACACTCACCACTGTCTGGGCATCCCATCTCTCTGACGAAGTTAAACGTCGCTTCTACAAGAACTGGTACCGATCCAAGAAGAAGGCCTTCACCCGTTATGCCAAGAAACACGCTGAGGATAGTGGAAAATCTGTTGCGCGTGAGCTTGAGCGCATTCGCAAGTACTGCACTGTTGTCCGTGTACTGGCACACACACAGATCAGAAAGACCGGCCTGAGCCAGAAGAAGGCCCACCTGATGGAAATCCAGGTGAACGGAGGCTCCATTTCTGATAAGGTCGAATTCTCCCAGGGGCTGTTCGAGAAACCCATCGAAGTCGGGTCGGTGTTTGAGCAGGATGAGTGTGTTGATGTTATTGCTGTAACGAAGGGTCACGGATTTGAGGGCGTCACTCACCGTTGGGGAACCAAGAAGCTCCCAAGAAAGACACACAAAGGTCTCCGAAAGGTCGCTTGTATCGGAGCATGGCATCCTTCCAACGTCATGTTCTCTGTTGCCCGTGCTGGTCAAAGTAAGCACTAGCACGAATCGCAAGGCGAGGATAAGCTAATCTAGCCCGCTTTTAGACGGTTACCATCATCGTACAGAAATTAACAAGAAGATCTACCGTATTGGATCCGGCGCTGACGAGGGCAATGCATCGACAGAGTCCGATATCACAAAGAAGGTCATCACACCTATGGGCGGTTTCCCTCACTACGGTGTTGTGAAGAACGACTTCCTGATGCTCAAGGGCTCAATTCCTGGTACAAAGAAGCGTGTCATCACGATCCGCAAGTCGCTCATGGTCCACACCTCTCGTCGGGACTTGGAGAAGGTTCAACTGAAATTCATCGACACATCTTCGAAATTCGGTGTAAGTATTATCTGTACAAAGGTTGCCGCTTGCTTTGCTAATTCGTCCCAACCAATCAGCACGGCTCTTTCCAAACATTCGAAGAAAAGGCTGCGTTCCTGGGAACGCTCAAGGCCCGTGCTTGATCGTCCCTTTTACTTACTTTTATCTGTCGCTATGTTTTTACTGCCCTATGCAACATGTGGGACGGAATATGAATACAACCACACCGCAGTTTTTTACACAATTAAACTGAGAACGATTGAAATTTAATTTGAGGGTCTCTCATTGGACCGGATCTGTGGGAAAATATTGCTCTATCCGGACTTTACCGTTTTGCACACGAAAAGTTTTGAGAGTAACTTGGCTTCATATGTCCCGTTCGTCGGTTTGTTGAGTGCAAGTCGCGGTAAGTCTTTGCACGCTACAGCAATCCGTTACAGACCCTTTACATAAAATTATAGGATGACTGCACGTCCCATTGATGCTGAGAGCGTCCTCGCTGGGCCTCTGTCTTTTTCGAACAGCTATCCGGGTTCCACGACCATGTCTTTTGATACCCAAGTCTGGACCCTTCCAGACATTTCAAATGGCTTCCAATCGTCCAGCAGCTTGCCATTTCTCTCAATACCTTCAGCTTCGCGTAAGAGACGCCGTGGGCCTCAGACGCGAAGAATTGCAAACGAGGTCCATTTCTTCTCAAGATGTTGCTCGTCTTGTAGTAGGGGAGCCTTTGAAACCTCCCCAGAAGCCAGTATTATCCATGGCTCTCGCCCGTCGTCCCCACGATATACTATCCTCACCCGTCTGTTCAAACCGGAGAAATGGGAGACGCCCTGGGCAACCCGTCACACACAGGTACCAAGGAAAACCCCCCAAGCTGGTGGGAGCAATGAGGTCCCTAAGGATGAGGACGATGCTGAGATTCTCCGGTCGAGAAATCAGAGACCATTTAAAAACCAAGACGTCAAACCTACACACTGTCCTTCTTTGCTCGAGCGTTCTCCCTCCGTCTGCAGCTTTCGTCCGCCAAAATGCCCAACCTATCACGGATCGTTGCGAGCAAAAATTAGACCAAAAGCCTGCAGTATTTATCCAGAAA
Source organism: Clitocybe nebularis (assembly GCA_900068955.1). Lineage (NCBI taxonomy): Eukaryota > Fungi > Basidiomycota > Agaricomycetes > Agaricales > Clitocybaceae > Clitocybe > Clitocybe nebularis. Next base: position 43,555 of record CEMJ01394080.1, on the reverse strand, counting down.
TCTATTATCTCCCGTCGCAGGGCCCTGCGAAAAAGAAATCACGGCTTCATCAAAAGAGTAGGAGGCTCAAGTTCTCCGAACGGGGGGAAAACGTTCAACCCAGCCAGTCAAGGGACTTCTGGAGAAGCAACAGTAGACGAAAGCGCAGAATCACCAAAAGAGACTATCTATCCTACTGGCCGGCCTTGGCGCAAGTGTCGTGTCAAAACTATTCCGCCATTGCGCAGAAACCCAGGCTCTCCATCAAAGTTAGGCCTTACTATCGACATGGAAGAGTATCGTCAAAGTCTCCTTCTATGTCTAGGTACAACGATGTCGGCCTCCGAAGCCTGGGAGGCATACTCAAACCTGCTCCTCATCGAAACCCCTCACGATGCTCCCCCTCACAAACTCAATATTCCCTTGGTTCATATGCACCGCCTATCTCGTCTCTTGGTCAGAGAAACACCCAAAACACAAACCGTGTTTCTGCGGCTGATGTCTGTACTCAACGAGATTAAGAGGGTTGGGGGAACAATACACCTGCACGAGTGGAATGCTCTTATAAACGCGGCAGGAACTGGGTGGCGTAAAATGAGAGTTCGGGAATATGAGGTGGCTTTGAGCATTTATAAAGACATGATTTCGGGAAAGTCACCTGGCAGCCATCTCGCAGAACTGGATTCCCTAGGGATGGGGCGTGACCCCGAATGGGTCGAAGCAGAGGTCTATGGTGCATCTGTTCACGCCCAGCCTGTGGAGCCCGATATCTACACATTCACCACATTACTAAACCACGCCGCCCGTACGTCAGACGGTCCTACACTTCGCCATGCAATGGGTCTTTTGCGGATGTCGGGCCTCCCCCCGAATAGGATCACGCATCTCTCTCTCCTCAAGTATTTCTCTTCCACAGGACAACTATCCGGTGTCCGATCTACCCTCTTTAAAATGCAAGAGCAAGGCTTCCAGATTGGACTGGACGGAATCAACGCTTGCATGTCAACGTATGGGCACAACAATAGACTTGACGTTGTTATGAAGATATATCGCGTGTTGCGTCATAACGCGTCGCCGGAATCATACACGGGAACGGATAACGTAGAATCTATAGCTCGCCAGCTCCGCCAGGAAGAATACATAGACATTCCATCTAACGTCAAGCCCAATGAAGTAACGTTTACAACAATGGTTCAGACCATGGCATACCACGGAAACTTAATGGCAACATTAACGGTTTTCATGGATATGTTATCGTCTGAGAATCTAGAGATGGGCGCGCCACTCGTTCTTGACGAGAGCGGCTTCCTGAGGCCTAATAACTACTCTCCAACTCTCCCCGTCTTCCGAGCCGTCTTCCTTGGGTTTTCAAAGCATGGTGTGCGGCCTTCCAAACCCAGGAACCAACGCTCATCTTTCCCCCCGGACCAGCCAATGTGGACTTTAGATAACCTTATTGCGCTGTTCGATTCATTTATGGCCCTTCCCCCTCACATCAATCCGAGCCAATCGACTGTTTACTGGATCATGAACGCGTTTGAGAGGACAAGTGGGAACGATATCAAGTTGCTCAGGAAAATATGGAAGCAGCTCGAAGATAGATTCCACGGGCCTTGGGGTGGAAAAGATAACCGGTTGTTCAGGATGAGGATGGCCCTGTTCCCCGAGGAGGATCCACCAATACCGCCTAAGAGACCTAAGCTTACAACGCAGCAGCCCGATGACGAAGGGAGGTGCGATGGAAGTGATCTTTCGAGCGTGGGGAGATTTCACGCGAAGGCCTCACAAGTGGAGGATATCTTAATATTTAATGGGAGGAATACATATGAAGGGAAGATGAGCGGTGAGTAAGTGGCGGGCGAGGATATATGTCGAAAGGTGGAGAGTAATATCGAGGTGACCCTGAACATCTTACCATTGTTCACAGCTCCTTGCCGTATTGTAGAAATCGGTCTTCACGCGCACATACTAATATCAATGTATACAATTTATCTCATTTCCTACCTATGTCGAAAGGCCTTACATTCCCTCTCGACCGGTTTCAATCTCCCTCCAGCGTATATACTCATCCCAACCCACAGAACATATCTTGCTTTGATACCTTCGCAGCTTCACGCTCCTGCGGAGGTCCTCTGTAATGAGACCATTCCAACCTGCCTTGTTAATGGCACTATCAACTGCCTCTATCTTATCCCAACCTTGTTCCGGAATTACGTCTGGTAAGTACGTAGCCGAAAAGGATTGCTTGGATGTGACTCTTGGCAAGTATGAAGACGAAGAAAGCGGGGACGGCGTCTCGGACGAGCTTGTAGTCAGGAGCGACGGATGGGGGAACGAGATGTAGATTCCATGAACCCCGACTGTCCAATCGAGGTATGAATCGGCATCCTCGAAGTCTGTGAGCAAGGAAATCCTAACAAAGAACATCCGTAAGCGAGATGAGATTGGAGGAAACAAGGTGATGTACCCGCATTCCAAGGTCTCCAACTCCGATTTGTCGATCTTCCTGAATCTTGAGTCTCTAAAGGCGCTGATAAGCGCATATTCAGCGAGCCCATCGTGTAGTGGTAGCGCCTCGAAGCTCCCGATGCAACCTCGAAGGCGTGGGGCGCGTCCCGAGCGAGATGATCGTGTGTTCCACGTTACGAACAATGGGCTGGAAAGCTGGGATCAGAAGATCTCACACATGACGCAACAAGGTTGCGGACACACTATTTGCCGTTGGGGAACTTGGGTTCTATAGGGGATGCGAAAGTGAGGGCACAATAAAGAGCATCAAATGCATGGAAACAGTGTTCAGGGAGACAGACATCGGATCCCGACTCCTTGATTCCGCCTGCAGCAGGATCCGAGGGGAGAAGGGACATCAGGGTGAAGGGTGACGTGTATCAGTCTGTGTCTAGTGATTATATACCACCACCACTAGATCCAGGCGCCCTGGGTCAAGTAAAACTAAAGAGAAACCCGAAAGGAGGTGTACACTTTCTAGAATAATATCCCCAGGCAAGTGATAGACATGCTGCGTACGTAGTACGGACCGATGCAAGGGAAGTCCATCTGTCATGTCATTTACAAATATTATGTGTAAAAGAAATCATATTGGAAATTGCATATTTCCTAGAGAACTCCATGGTACGTATGGACATGTCATGTACTTATATGGTGTGTAGTAGATATAGGATAGATAACTGGAACAGCTGGGAATCAGAAGATGTACTGAGAACGCTGGGGATGATGGGCGCGTGGACAGCCGAGTAATGGAAGGATATCTGTGTGGTGTCGTGACTTGTAAAATATGAATAGGTGCTTTGGATGAGATAATAGATAGAAGAGTTTGAATGATGCAATGAGAGAAGGAACTAGGGGATCGGAGTGAGATTGGGAGGAGAGAAGAATCAATTATGGACGACAGCTGGCTGAGAAATGAGGGGGAGGAGGCGAGGGCCAACACAAACGAACGAACGATATATGAATGTAAGCCTGTAAGGCACAAGATGGCTCGCGCTAACAACAGCTCCAACTACCAGCCGAGCGTGCTGCTTTTTCGCGAGCCTCTTCCTCCTCTGCCTGAGCAGCCCAGGCCGGAGTGCTGACATTCGATAAAAATACACTGTCCCGTTTTTTCAATTCGTTTTCCTGCTCTATTGTATCCTTTCGGAGGATGATAGCGGATATAAGATGGTTAAAAAGGTTTTGGATGCCTAAAACCCAATTCAGGAACTAGGTTGCAAGGCCGATGGTGTGAACACGTACCGAGATCATCCTTGGCTGATACCTCGAACAATTCCATACCCTTAGTAAGACCCCATTCGCGCTCATCCTCGTCGCACGGAACAACATCCTCATCATCTTCGTTTATACTGTTGCTACTAGTTTCCCCGTTATCTGACCAACCGCCATTCTGCGCACCAAAGTGAGAGAACCGGGAGGACTGGGGTGTCCGGGCGGCCGTAGTATTCGATCGAGTAAGTCCAGAGGATATAACCACCCGGGGACGAACTTGTGCCGTGGTCTTGCTCCGTTGGAGAGCTGACGAACGGTTCGGCGGCAGATCCAGATAGGCGGGTGATTCGGGAGTTGTGGCAGGGGGGGTAGCTGGGGGTGACCGAATCCCCGGGAAAGAAGTGAAACGCGGCCGGATATATGAAAGTGTTGAGGACTGGGGTGGCGGAGGAGGCGTAGGAGGTCTGGGTGGTGGGAACCAGTTGTGCAGAGATAGGCGCGCTAAGTCAGGTGTGACCTGTCGGTATTGAACAAGATCCGCTTTGGAGCCAACGATGTATATTATCAGCTCCGGCGGACAATTCTTCTTCAATTCTGAGAACCGAGATATAAACATGAGTTTCGTTACCAATATGTTTAAATGCTTCCTACCCTCAAGCCAGCCACGAATGTCGTCAAATGTTGATGCGTTGGTAATGTCATACAAAAGGAGAGCCGCGTTTGCGCCTGAGGAAGTTCAATTTCTGAGCGTTGTCGTAATCAAAAGACAATAGACACGGACCTCGATAATACATAGGTGCCTGTTAATAGCATTCTCGCCATCAGCGTTCGGTGGAGCGGAAGAACAAAAAGAAACACACCATACTCCGGAACCTTTCCTGGCCAGCAGTATCCCACAGCTGCAAGCGCACTTTAAGGCCATTGACAAACACCTTCTTCGTGACAAAAAAAGCACCGCTCGTAGAAGTCGTATTCTTGGGGTCGAATTTGTTTTGCGTGTAGCGTTGCAAAAGACTGGTTTTGCCAACACCTGTGGCATATGTGTCAGGGGCCTGCTAGCCAGTTTGAATAGATACAATATAAGCGCACCTGAGTTTCCCATTATAACAATCTTGCTGTCGATACCCTGCTCGTACCTGGACCTGGAGTAGGGGTCCATACGAGGGTACTCCTCCATGGTTTAGTTTGGCGGGCTGGACCTCCCACGCACGCGCAGATATTCTCCGGTTCTGTGTGAGAAATGAGGGCCCAGCGGCCGCGAGGGCGGAAGGATAAGAAAAAGGAGAGACGAGATTGTGAGGAGAAGAGAAGGCAATGGAAACGGAAACTCGGGCGATTATAATATGTTCTACCCCTGGCGCGAATAGGCACACGTGAGAATTTCTTGCTTCTTAGGCCCAGATCTCCAGATTAGACCTAGTTACCGCCACCGCTGCCCGCTCAGCACCATACATGACTCAATCTCAATTCATATAATGCATGCCATATATTTTTCAACAAGTGCGTAGTCATAGCATGTCACAACCTCAACCCAACACATCTACTCCTGCGCAACCACTGGGAACTCAAACACAACATCCTTCCCCGTAAGGCGGCGGTATACTGACGAGAACGAGTCAAGCTTGTACTCCAGCGATGTGGCGTCTTTTGAATCAAGAATGCTGTGCACATGATCCGTTCAGTAACCAACCGGCGTCAGACCAATGCCTGTATACACGTACACTTTCAAAAGCTTTGAACCGTCGACCGCAACTCGAGTCCTCTTTCCAACAATCTCCGTGGGGAAAACGAGATCCTCAAGGATTTTCTCGTGCACATTTGTAAGAGTACGGCTGCGGGGCCTCTTTTGCTTGACGCGCGAGGTTCGGGTGGGTTTGCGCAGCATCCGGCGCTGGGCAACGAAGACTACATGGCGGTCTGAGAATTTCTTCTCCAGTTCCCGAGTAAGTCTGGCAGATATAGTTGGATATCGCCCTAATATATATTCTTGTATTATAACGCACCTTGCCTGCACTTTACGGAATGCCTTCAATTGGGGCACAGGGACAAAGACGACAATGGCTTTTTTGCCGCCACGAACATCAACTTCGCGGGCTGCAGAAATTTGGAGGGCGCGGAGCTCGGTTTTGAGTTCGGGGACATTGTTCTCAAGGTCGATCAAAGCCTGAGCAACGCTGGTTTCAGTCTCATCGGGGGGTGTGGTTGGCGCATTGGCGGTACGGAGGATCTTGTGGGTGACGGAGGACATCCTGATGGTTGAGGCCCTGCTAAAAGAGAGATCAGTCGTCTGTCTGCATCCAAACTTCATTCCCTCCATCCACCCCATTTTCCCATTCTTCCGCCATTCGTCTTGGATTGACGATCCGTTTGAACCACAACGACCTTCTGGGACAGCAAAAACGGAGATTCTACTCACCAAACCTTTTGTCGACGGCGGATAGAGACTTTCTTGCTGACCAGGGAGCGAAATTGAGGCCACAACAACAACAAACTTGGACGGTCAGCTCCGGTTTCCTTTTTCGGAAAGTCCTCCTGTCATTTCACGGCGTCTCCGATCCAACACTTCTCCGGTGTTGATATATTCCCGAAATTAACTTGATAAATGGGCAATCCGGATCTATACAACTCAGCAGCTCCACATTTTTCACACAATGCCCTATTCCTAGCTGAAGGCTTGTATTGATCTATCCGGATATGTGACTATGTGCTGGATATCCACAATAGCCACCACTCATGGGGATCATTTAATCTTGACGTTGGCTGCGACACCCCCAATGGAAGGTGCCGACAAATATGGCCTCCGACTTGGACGTGATCAATGACCATACGTTCTCATTCGACCCATGATACCCCTTAGCGGCAACATTAATCCACGGGCACGGCGGGCCAACTTCGTCATGGTTCGCATGGGAAGTATCGCGGGAGCCCAATACTGAAATCTCAAGGCTCTGTAATCAATCCGCCGACCAAAATATACATCCCCTGTGGCCTATAGATAACCCGAAGTATTAAAGTGTTATCAAGTACATCACGATCACGTCCAATCTCAAGGCACTTCATAAATGCTGTACTTCCACAAACAGACTAGCGGGCGCATATCAAGTACAATGGTCCGTCCTAGTACGGACATTAGCTAACTAATCAGAATGGTGACATCCCACACGGGATGACGCACTCGAGGATACAGAGTTAGGCTACTAATAGTCTTACGACGCACGGACGTTAATCTTGTGGCGTACGTCATGCATCCACGGAATAGCCTCATTTTCCACCGTTAGAGCCGAATGCCACACAAGGACATAATCTCACACATGAGTTGTGAAATTCGTGGCAAGATCCGTAGGGACGAAACCGACGAAACTGCTGCCCCGAAGCTAGACCAAGAGCCAGGCGCACCCGCCAGTTATAATCCTGTGTCTATTGATGCTGGTATAGACAATCCTTTCACCATCATTACGGAGTGGATCCATGGGCATATATGATAGCAGATAAAGCAGGCTAGCGGAAGACCTTCTTGCTACTGCACTATCTCTAAACCATACACATGATTACTCCCGCCGGAAGGCCGGTAAAGGGTTGGTTTGCTTTTTATAGTCGGATAGCTCGTACGGGTCTATTAAACATTCTTCGACTACCAACTTTCAGAATACCGGAACTCATGGCTAATTAGGTTAATCACCAACCACACCGCATCATCCACCAGTACCTCGCATACTGCAACATAGTGACTGACCCCATAGACTATTTTACGTTGGGAACGCTGTCGGACTTCCGGGTCATATTGGGATACAAATTGAAGCTCTAGGAGAGGCCCACCAAATCGTCTCACTTGGAAATGTACTAGTACTAATTTGGCTACATAGTATGTGTGCACTGTGCACCCATTTGGCTCGGTGGTTATCATAACAATCACGGTGCTTGTATCGAGGTTACTATCTATAGCCTTCGACCGCGACCTCCTTGTACACGAGACGTAGGATTCTTGTTCCAATACAAGCTCATGCGACGGTTATAGACCCTAATCTCAGATCCATTTACTATAGCAACCTTACTTCTCGTCGACACTAACGAGAGTAAACACTTGTACTGTGGACGAATGGACAAAAAGACTTTGGATAGTTTTGGTTATTGTAGTTGACAAAGATTGCCGTCATATTCTGGTGGCTCTAAAGTCTGGCGTTAGCGTCCCAAGATCCTGTCTGTAGCGCGTATGGCAAAAACGGAGGGCTTTATCGATCGCCTTCATATCTATGTGGAAATGGTATGGTCTCCAAGATTGTAAAGCTCCACCCAACAATATTCTAGCCCCTGTCGTGTATAAATAAGCGCTAATAGAAATATACGCCTATTCACACTTCCAGAGAACCTGGTTACGGACAGATAACCACAAAAATTTAATCATATATTTTTGATGTAGGTAGCAACTAGGAAACCACGAGACTCAAACACATATACCACCCTTCGGACTACAGTTTCAGCTATCCGTTTTTGGGGTCTATTCAGTATTGGTAACATGGGAGAAAGCCGTCAACCTCCAACTAGATATTTGGTTATTCTCCCTCGGAATTGACATTGAGCGTTCTGTACAAATTGATCCTACTTTGGTGATCTTGTTTATACTCGAGCAACGAAATGTGGCATCACTAATCAATGCATGTTCAAGATTCAAGGTGCACTACCCC
>CEMJ01394080.1:0-30719 GCA_900068955.1 Clitocybe nebularis | reverse complement strand
TGGTCAAAAGTTCGAACGAATCAAATGAATAAAAAAGATCTCAGGAGTTCGAGATGAAGTGTGCGCAAGAGAACAGATAGGACATGGAGAAAGAAAGAGGTCCAAGCATGACCCATACTATGCTCCCAGAAAAGCCATCAATCGGCAAACAATACATGCTTGTCTGTCCCGTCCATCCAAATCCTCAAGTCCTCGTCAGAATCGACCCCTACAAATCCGTTGGTGGCGCTGTCCCGGTATCGTAAGTTTGCGACCTCGCCACCCAGCCTTGCTTGCACCTTGTCCATCAGCTCGGCGTGGGATACCCGGGGATGGACCCGAATGGCGATAAGGTCATCCGCCACTCGATCGAAGATTTTGATCTTCACAAAGGCGGTTTGTTGGTTTGCGGATGATATGGGCGGGCTGTTGATATTGTTTGCTGTTGAGTGGGATCGGGATCGGGATGAGGTGGCTTGGGAAGATCGTAGAGAGGAGGTGGATGGCGCGGAGCCGGAATTGTTGTGATTATTGTAGTAATCACCCCGTGAAGGCTGTGGCGAGCTGTTCCTTTCCAAAGGAGAGTTGGATCTCGAATTTGCAGAGTACGGGGAAGGGGCACGGAAGGAGGACGTGGAGCCTGTCCGCTGGTGGTTTTGTGCATGGGCGTGTAGGCGGAGGGTGCTATCGTTAGACTGTCGTTCACTGTTTCGGTTATAAGGGTGACGGTCGCGATCATGGGCGCGCCTTTGAGGCGAGGGTGCATACCCTTCATCTTCATATTCCGAAGCCTCACTCTTCTCATCATCGTCCTGAACTCTGAGCCGGCTCAAAGTGTCCCGCACTTCGTGACCAAACTCTTGACGATTCCCATTCGTGTTCCGTTTTTGTTGACCAAACAATGCTTCCATCTCCTGCACGCGAGCTTCCGTCTCGTTCCCGACATCACCAGGTTTCAACGCTAAAAACTCCCGAACGACTTGATGCTCCAAGATATATTTAGCCCCGGACTTGTTTAACTCGCAGAGGCTGTGCACATATTCATCAAGCTCCGCTCTTCGCGTAGCCGTGAGATTGTCGTCAACGTCCTGTGCGGGTCCGGGCATATAAGGTAACATCCGTGGGTGGGGGGGCTGCCTTCCGGCTTCGCGAGGGAATGTGTCGAGAAGGGAGACTTGGAAATCATAAAAGTCGTTGTAAACTCGGAAAAGGATAAGCTGTTTCGCAGGTGGGAGCCTGGTCTGGCCAGGGGGGCAGTATGGCTGAAAGATAGCGTCGATACGGAACCAGTATTCATCCATCTCATAGTGGAATGAGACGACATCTGCCGCGAGAAGGACACCTTCTGGGAGGGACTCGGGTGTTTCAACGACAGTCGCAAAGTCGGTGTTTGTGTAGTTGGGCTTGCTGGGTGACGGGCCTTGGACGACAATGGTGGGATCATGGGCAGGGAGGCTGTTTTGGTTTGGTGGAGGGTACTGGTTGTTGGCGAATGAGTCGCGGATGGGAGAGTCGATGACTCCTAGGGCGATGCTATTCTGTTTGTAATTAAACATTGCGCGCTTCCAATCCTCGACTTTTGGCAGATCGCCGCGGTCCATGAGCGCATCAACGTCTGGTATAGGCTTCCCGGTCGATGGGTCATGAATCTCAACAAACGACACAGGAATGAGGCCTGGTCGTCCTAGCCTCCCGATAGGTTTAGCGACAAACCATTCACGGTTCGATTGTGCGACAACGGTGATAGGGTCACCACTTTTTGCATCGAGCTCGTCTGCTCGTTCTGCTACGAAATCGTGCAGCACGATAGCATAAAAAACTTGCGTTTTTGGGGCTTGGGCGGTCGGTGAGGTTTCCTGGGGAGGGATGGAAGTCCTGGGACCCGCCTGCGAAGTACGGACTCTGATGAAAGTATGAGCAAGTGTTTTCTCCGGTAGTTGAGAGACTCACGGAAGCGCGTTTTTGCTGAATTCTTCAAACATGGAACGGGGAACAAGGCCGCGGGCGCCAGAGACGGGGTTGTGGGCCTCATACCACGCCCCTTGGTTATCTACATCCTTGAGAACATAGAAAAAGTCGCCCTTCTGAAAAGGAAGCTCCTGAGGGGCCTGGGGTCTGTAGGCCGCAAGGGCACGAATGACTTTCTGCGGGGGCAAGATGGCGGAGGGTGGTTTTGATACAGGGGGGAGCGGAAGGGGAGTAGATATCTGGGATCGTATAGAGTCTTTGTTTGAACCTCCGTTGAGGGACTTTCGAAGTGATTTCATGATTTGGGGGGGCTGTGGTTGAGAAAATAAAGAGGTCGTCGCAGTCGTGAAGCAGTTTCTACTCCTTTCCTTTTTCGGCCCATTTCCAGATTATCGGCGTCACGTGCTTCAACAATTAGCGACAGCCACCATCATTGTTCCGTACCCTTGTTCTGTCATTGTCCGCCAGCCAATGCCGTGGCCATCACACCCACAACGCCTCCACAACGCCCGTCGTTACCTCGCTACTGATAGATCCCACGTCACTGATCTTCATCATTCCCTGGTGCAGTTGAGATGACTGACATCTGTGTTTTTTTTTGGCAAGCTCCAACAGCAACAGATGTATAACAATGTCCAACGGACGTGTGCGTGGTATAGAATACAATTCGAACCTTCCATTTGTCCCACATCCAGGCTTCTAGCCTCGTAGTACCCACCGTGACCGGTGCGACGATCTCCGAAGAACAAGGCGTGCACGACGGCCCCTTCTTGTCTTCGTTTTGGTGTCAGCTGGTTTCTGCCACATTCATACATTATAGGACGTCCAGTATATACAGCTACATAGGTGTTGAAGAGTCGTCGTTCAGTCGAGCATATTTGCATGTATTTGCTATAAACCTTGTTACGTGAGCACTTGTCTAGGCAAACAAAGGCAACGCACAATTTCACCTCCGACTGAGGACTCCAAAGTCACATCATCGTATAGCATTTCTTACTGTTGAACACCCCTTGCATCGCTTGCCATGGCGGCAAGGAAACTACAAAGTAAGATACAACTCATACCCTGGACCTCTCCTTAACGTCATATTTCTTTCCAGCCGAAATTGACAGAACATTGAAGAAGGTCTCCGAAGGTGTCGAGCTGTTTGAAAGCATATACGACAAGATGCAGGCCTCTACCAACCAGACACAGAAGGAGAAACTTGAACTAGACCTGAAAACTCAAATCAAGAAGCTTCAGCGGTTGCGAGACCAAATCAAGACATGGGTGGCCAGCAACGACATAAAGGACAAGTCGTCGCTCTTGGACAACAGAAAACTAATTGAGACGGTGAGTTGCCGAATTTCCAAATCTTGTCGCCTGAGTTGTCCGTTCTGCACCTCGTGTATAACACGTGTGGACGGGCATGAACTCTTCATACACGCTTTCCGCGTTACTGATGTTTCCCTTTGCATTTCCGGTACGATTCTCCCCATTCTGCTATGGCAATTGGTTTCCATTCCGCTTCTGGAATCGTGATGAACAGCAAATGGAAAAGTTCAAGGCTTGCGAGAAGGAAATGAAGACCAAGGCGTTCTCGAAGGAGGGTCTGATACAGGCTGCTAAACTTGATCCAAAAGAGCAGGAAAAAGAAGAAGCAACATCATGGCTTCAGGCGCAAGTTGAGGACTTGCAAATGCAGGTGGAAGGGTCCGAGGCAGAAATTGAAGCACTTCAAGGGGCTGTGAAGAAGCGGAGTAGGGCAGGAACATCAGCAGCTGGGCGGGCGGAAGAACTAGAAACACTAAACGATCGACGGAAATGGCACATTAGCCGGCTGGAGATTGTTTTGCGGTTGCTGAACAATGGATCCATGTCTCCTGAGAAGGTGTTTGGACTAAAGGATGACGTGCAGTATTTCGTGGAGAGCAATACGGTTCGTTGTACCGTATCGTTATTCAAAGTGTCGAGACCATTCAATGTGCTTGGGGAATGTAGGAAGAAGACTTCGATGAGGATGAAGGCATTTATGATGACCTTAACCTTGATGAAGAGGAAGAGAAATTCGGTCTTGCCCCTGACGATGACGACAGCGACGATTCCGACGATTTCAGTGAAGGTACAGAACCAATCCATGAGTTGATGTCTATTCTCACAAGCAGTTAAAGACATACCACCTCGGACGCCGTCAAAGAAACACGATGAGGAGAGTGTATCAAGCAGTAAGCGTGACGACAGTCCAATACTGAAGAAGGCGTCTGTGGCGTCTCAGCTAAGAAGTATGTAATTGTGCCTTGTATCCTAACTTGAGGCTTATACCAGGGCCGAACTTCCTAGAACAATCTGTGGACGGTAGGGCCTCACCTGAAGCACGAATTTCTCATGTTAATGATCATTCGCCTATCCTTTACAGCAAAACCACCACCAAATCTTAACTTTGCACAACAGCCGATGGCAAGTATCCTTAAGGCTGGTCTGCAGCCGTCAAGACCAACGCCACCGGCCATCATGCCTCCAATACGATATGCAGCAGCAGCAGCGGCTGCGGTCACGCCCGCAGCAAATGTACAAGGAAGTTTCCCACAAGCGCCGGCACCACAAACACCTGCAGGGTTGACCACTTCATTAACCCAGGCGCCACCTACACCCTCGATACCACCGTCAGTGTCGTCGACGTCGCAGGTGACATCGCAGGACCAGATGTCAGGGGCGTCGTCGTCGCCAAGCCTGACGCACCCGTCGGTGACGAGCCCAATGCTGTCATCTGCAGCGTCTGTATCAAATCCACCAGACGGGTCCTTTTATTCGGGGCAAGAGTCACCTGTTTTGTCAGAGGCGCTGCAAAGTCCAGTAGGTGCACCAGCAGCAACATCATCACCTCAACGTGTATCACGAAAAGGTGTGCCGAAGTTTAATGGATCTATCTGTCTTGCCGGTTGGGATTTTCTTATATTGCATCAGATTCGCCATCTTCCCCGCCAAGGACTTCATCTCAATCTCCGAGTGTTACAGTGGGTCTCTCTAGTCCTCTGAGTATGATGAAGACTGACCATAATGTTAGCAAATGCTTGCCTCGGAATCCTCGCAGCAGGCGCAGTCGTCGTCCAGTAGCTCTCTACAAGCACAGCAAGCACAACAACCATCGGCATTATCACCGTTGCCACAACAGCTACAACAGCACTCACTAAATTCGTCGGCAAACTCTCCGCTTCCCGGCGTATCACAGACTCAACCTCAATTCCCACCTGGCGTCAAACCACCATCGGATGGACAAGCTGGACCCTCGTCGCTGGCGCCCTCGCATCAGCAAGGTCAAGCTATCGGCGGACAGAGACCACCATCAACGTCCCAGCAACCGGCGCCACAACGTCCAGCCGCTTTCCCTGGGTCACTATCAGACCTTGTTGTGTCATTTGAGAACGTGAAGCAGAAAGGTACGTCCGTGGGGCAATGAACGTGCGAGCGGCTCTCACCAAGTTAGATGCTCGCGCTACAGCGGCGCTTCGCATGACAAATCTGGACCAAGTTCACAAAATGCTGGAGGGTGGCCATTCCAACGTGCCGCAGCCTCAAGATACGGAAAAGTATGCGATGCTATTCGGTGTCTTGTATTATTACTTATCGATATCCCCTCAGGCCGAAATACTATGTACCAAGAAATCCCTTCCAAACGGCACCGTATTACCCTCAAGCACCACACCCCGCACTAAGTACAGCTGCAATATTCTCCCAATTGGATGTAGAGACGCTCTTTTATGTGTTCTACTTCCTCCCAGGAACATATCAACAGTGAAGACTTTCCCACTTTGTTGAAGAATTATTATTAATCCAAGATAGGTACCTCGCGGCAAAGGAGCTCAAACGACAGTCATGGCGATTCCATGTCAAATATCTGACATGGTTCCAACGCCATTCAGAACCTCAAGCCATCACCGAGGAGTATGAACAAGGTGTCTATGTTTATTTCGACTGGGAGGGTTCATGGTGTCAACGGAAGAAGAGCGACTTCCGGTTTGAATACCGATATTTGTCTGAAGATTGAGAGGTTTCGAGCTCTCGTCACACTTGTCTTATCTTTCCTCTTCACTCTCGCTCCCTTCAAGTCAAGGGATATGTATCAAATACTTGCTTTTGAAGGACTCCAATCAATTAATAGTATGTCTTTGATATGCTTTCACCAGATAGATATGCAAGAATCCCGTAAGGTAACATTAGTCGAGGTTGACAACAGCACCAAGAGCCTCGAAAGTCTTTTTCAGCTTCTCCGCCTCCTCCTTGGGCAAGTTCTCCTTTAGGACCTTGGGTAGGGACTCTACAAACTTCTTGGCCTATTGCGAATGCGAACCATTAGCCAAGTGAATATCCAAACACAAACGCGAGACGCACATCTATTAGGGTGAGGTTGGGCACCAGGGCCTTGACCTCCCGGATGATTTTTGGCTTAGCACCAGCGTCGAACGACTCTAGCTTGACGTTAAATATCGTCTTTTCCTTGGGTTTCTCCTGTATATCTCTTTAAGAAAAAAGGCGGTCAAACCCCGGTTTGAATTGACTTGCCTCCACTTGCTCTTCTGAAGCGGCAGCAGCGGGTGCGGCAACCGGGGCAGCTGCTGGCATTGCGATCTCCTGGATATTCAGCCGTGACTAGTCGGAGGGAGTATTCATTAGGTCGTATTAGGATAAGGTTGGGGTGATTTTACACACCTTTAGCAAGGTTACCAAGTCTGCTGCTTGCAATAACGTTAAGCTAGAGATATCGTCCACAATTCGCGTCACTGTAGCGTCCTTCGACGTGGCTGGGGGTGGCGGCGGAGAGGATTTAGAGGAAGATTCTGTCGCCGTTGCCAAACATCTCGAAGTCGTCGCGATTCTAGAACACCTTGTATAACCTTTGGTGAACAAAAACGGCAGCATGGCAGAAAACGCTATTCACCGAGAGAAAGTGGTTGGGCGGGAAAGGGCCCGGAAAACACCAGAACAACGACTCTGTTGGGTCATTTCAGAGATGAGACACCCCTTGAAGTTCAATCGACTTACTGCCATGCTTTCAGTCCAGCTAGTGAATGTTACGCGCCGTGTGGAAATATGGCAAGTGGTCGGAAATTTGAAACTCTATTTGAAGCTGTTTGTCTGGAACCTCTGCCTAAATTCCGCAACCTTCCGGGATACGAATTGGGCACATAGCAGCACACGAGTTCTACATACCCCGTAAGTAAGTACGTGCTAGAATTTATTGAGTGGAAGTGAAGGAAAAAATAACCTCCGAAACATGAATCCTGAGAATCCTCATTTCATTCATAAAGCGGACAGAACTCCAGCCTAAATCTCTGCGTACTAATCAAGTACGTGAAGACCCAGGGAAGCTTACATGTAAATACACGATATGTACCAGTACAAGTCAGACCAAAGGTATCGAAGTTAAATCGCAGAAAAACGGGGCCAGCTGGGGCTTCGAGAAGGGGGGTTCACGTGCTCTGTCTCGTACATTGTTTGCTCCTTGGATTCGTCTATCGATGTCCCTCGGGAGGTTGTTCTTCCATTCCGACGAAAGTCTAGAACACTTATTATATCCTGTAAAAGGTCTTGTTAAGCTTAATGAGATCCCGTACATGATAACTACTTGCCCTCTGAGTTCCGAAAATAGCCAAAAGAACCGTGGCCGCTATTRAGGTAGGGTTTGTAACCACTATTTTAGCTTTGCAAAATTGGAAACGCACCAGAGGCGATGATTAGGTCAGGAGCAGGGCTTTCGGGAGCTTTGATTGACAAAAGGCTCAAGCTACACAAGGATCATGTTAACAGGATTTATCGGTGTCACCTAGATAGAATATATCCCACCTCAAGGCAATGGTGATGTAGAATCCAAAGCCAAAGATACGAATGGGCATGCTCAAATCGAGGCTCCCTTGCAGCGTTCCGCCTTGCGCTTTAAGGGCAGTCCAACGCTTGTACAGAAGAACCATGGCCCATACTTTTTATTGTTTTAGTTTCATAATAGTATAAGACTATCGATGGATGATACCTTCCAAAAACACAGTGCCAAATAAGAACGCGGCGGCAAAAAGGGTCAGGGTATTGGTTCTGGGAACATGAATTGTTGCTTTATGACGAATAAAGAAAGAGAACTCACAAAGGTAACGAATCGACTGAACAGTAGAAAAAACGTCGGTTGCGAGATACATGCTGGGGATTTGCTGCTCCAATCTACAGGTTCCGTATCAGAACCATATTACAAAGGGGAAAGGGAAAACCGAACAATGGCAGTAGCTAGAACCACAATAAGGAAAGCAGCATAAGGCGCGGTCAACATCTAGAGCATAGTCAGATTAAGAAATGCAGGCGCTTGATTGGAACATACCGCCCAAAGACGAGGTATATTTTTATTCCTCAGGAACTCTGTCCCGTAATAGGATGCCCTAATGACAAGAAACATCTGCGAAAAACCAATAAATCAAATCAAATTTAACGGGTATATTATATGAACCCACTTGTAATACAAGCATGAAGGCTGCTACCGAGGTCCTATTTGTCTGATTAGGACCTTCGCAATACGACAGAATCCGACGGCTCACATAGGTGGAAACCCGTACAACAACGAAGCTTGTAGAAGACAAAGCATCGGTGATGGTTCTGGTCCGACGGTCCGTCCTGCATATACACTGATTGTCCTCAAATAAATAATGATACAACACTCAGGCCATACCACTTACAGCAGACTAGAGGAGCTTTAACCTTATCAACAAACACTTCTTTAATATATCACTGGTATAGCTCTTACATCCCGGCGATCATAAAGACGATGCAAAGATTCAGAAAGGTTCCATGTCGCTGAATTTTCTTGGAAAGCAGGATTACCGCCAGTAAAATTGGGATTCCGAAATGAGAAGGCCACATGTTCAAAACCAGAAATGCAACAAGTTGGGGATGCGTTCCACGGACAATATTGACAGTGTCTGGAGCCACCGTGGAATCTAAAAATATCAAAGTCCGTTAGGAATAAAGCTCGTACAAGCCGGCGTAACTGCTCACTGCCAGATGAGATAGACGACATTATGAACGGTAACCACGGAAATGGGTGAGATAAGGAGCGTGAACTATAGAGAACACGAAGCCAGCTTCGCAGCCACCGGGGAGAAACAGAATCAACAGTGAAGAGAGATGAAGCCGAAGGAAAGAGACGATGAAAATGCCCTCAGTCCGTCACTGCATGACAAGGGGGTGAATAAGCGCTTGCCCAGCCGATGTCGTTGATAAGTAGCTGGGTATCATCATGTGCAGCTGATGTGCAGTGCTTGAGATTGGAAACTGAACAGGTTCTTGACATGATCTTGGTGGCATCTGCTGATCCAGTGATCCGGACTCTTAGCGACCGGAGTCCCGGCCCCCATTGCTCGAACTTGCAAATACTCGTGAATTCGTAAATGCTTATTTCACCCACTAGCTCGATCATCCCAGAGCCCAGAAGATTCTGGTTTGAACATCACGACCGAACTTTGATCACATTAAAATTTCAGGCCACATCGCAATAAAAGATCCACAAGCGCAACAGCAAGATGGAAATCAGCACAAACTTAGGGATGGAAAAATCCTGAGTCACCAAGATAGGCATATCGCCCCTGCTCCTCAAGAGTAGACCGCCCGACCTATTATATCATCATATGCTTGTTAGGTTTTATCTTTTCAACAGACGTTCTGGATCAGGAGATAAATGCCAGAATTGGCGGACTAATGGAAAACGTGGTTTGGAAGAAATCAGTGTTGATGCAACCGCAAATCTAGTCCTGATGCCCCAACGAATCTGTTAATACCCGCATTTGACCAAGATATCTGATTGGACTACGCCGTTTTGGGATCTTTATGGTGGGCTTCAGGCGGTTTAGCTGGAATCCATCAAGTGACTTGTCGTATCCCCACACGTTCTTGGTGAGTGCGATTTTTCGGCGTGGAAAAATACTGATCCACCGTGTCTTGTGTTTGTATCACATTTTTTCAGATTTTCTCCAAAGCATTCTCCCTTTACCTTCATAATCGGTTAGATCGTTTTGTATATTTCTAGTCCGAGAACTGGGAATCCCATGGAGACTCCAATCTACCCGATAGTTAACTCGGAGTTCTGGAACCCTCCCCATGAAGCAGCACCAGTATCAGCTCGATACGTTCTGTAATTGAAGACGGGAAGTGGCGGCACACCCGCACAGAGCCGTAAGTATATGTAGCAGGCAACAGGCAACATGATTTACTCCTTATCAGAACACCCATTGGAATTCAAGTGGTTACACTTCTAGATAATTCTTTACGTGTTAGAAGCCTCAAATTTGCCTTCACGCTTTATTTCGGAGTCCGCGTCCACCGAGTCTGGTTCTTTGAATGCCATATCCAGGTAGAGAACCTTGCCCAACCTACCCAACTCACATGCGCAGAGACCCCATTGATGTCATGCCTGCTGGCAATTCACCAAGGCGTGTTTATGCAAGGTGTTCGACACCTATGGCATATGAGGATGTAAACGTACAAAGCCAGCAAGTGTCTCGATTGCCTCGGCGGGTTCTCGTGAGTTCTTACTAAGGACCCGCTTTCTTAAGTCTGGTGGTTCCGGACGGATGCTAGCTTATAGCCCTATACCCCCTCCGCCCGTCTTTTAGTTTCTGTTCATCACAGATATGGCGGACGAGCGCAGTGTCTCTATCAACAACACGTATGTCCAATGTGGGGTTTTCTGTGTCCTGTGGCATTGATAGGAGCTTGTCAGGATGGGAGCGTCCCTCGTGGGTGTAATATGCGCCGGAATGTAAGTAGTTACCATCCTATTGATCTGCGATGGATGATCATCCCGGACTGGTTGTATAGTTTATATGGAGGTGTGTAGTTCGACTGCCATGTCCTCCTAGGATATTTCATCATGGGCTAAACTCGACGAAGTATCATGCGTTCAGACCTGGTATTACTTTAGCAAATATACAAAGGTACGCACCACCGACGATGATTCTCACAACGCCTGGGAACATTTCAACAGGATGTCTGGTACATTAAATCACTCGTGAGTGATCAAGAATGACCGAATGATCTGCTGTACTAATTGTTTTGTATAGGTCGCTGCTATCTGGGTGTTCGACAGCGTACATCAGGGACTTATCTCTCACACGGGTGCGTTTATACCGTTGCTATGGCTTACAGACTCTCAACATCATTACCACCAAGTATACCACTATGTCATCACCAACTATGGGAACCCATCGGCGTTGGGAAATATGGTCTGGTATGATTTTTTCTTTTCTAGCCGTAAACTTCGACGACTAATTATATACTTCCAAGGAGCATCCTCGTATGTGCACCTTGTATTCGACTCTAGAAGGACAGCATTAACTTTCACGCGGGTATAATTAGCTCGAGGTTTTGTTCAACGTGAGGCTTCCAGATATCTTTCGGGGAAAAGGTAATGACCACCTTACTAGGGATTCATTGGGCTACTCGTTCAAGGGTTCGTCTTATCCGCGAGCGTCTCCAGTATCTTGTTTATCCTCATGTAGATTTCTGACTCTACGAGTCTGGCGTCGTGAGACCCGCCTGTCCATCACCACATATGGGTGTTTCGACTAACATATGCATCCTTTTAGTTAGTGGTAACAATATTCCTCTCACTCTTCTTATTGTGCGTACACAAGATTGATAGTCACGGATACGGATGGCTCAGGTATTTCTAGGTTGGATTAGTATTTGCAGAGTTTGGTCCGTCCTTCGATGATCGGTCTTACTCGCTAATTTTCTGAAGCATTGGCCTCAGCATGCTCTGTTGGTAAGCTGTTACGTCCGCCAGAATTTTACCCCCTAATCTCTCCATCAGTGTTTACGATTCAATCGTCCGTGGAAACCCTCGGGCATAGATCTTTCATCTGACATATTCTCTTCCTAGCATGAAACTTACAACATGGGTTCAATTGTCGGAACTCAAGGTTGGGAGAGTTTTTCCGTGGTAGAAACATAATAGAGCTGATAAAATTATATCCAGGGACTATCAATGACGGTGAATGTACTGGCTGCCGTTGCGGATGCCTTGATCGCTGCGTCGTTATGCTTTTTCCTCCATCGGTCACGAACGGGGTTCAAAAAGTACGAGTTCCTGATCTGTTCAAATGACGTATTATTCATGATCTTCCACCCAGGTCGGACACTATGATCTCTAAGCTTGTGAGACCTTTTAGTTATCTTTTTCATCATTTTCTGATACCTATATTTAGATTATGTTCACGGTCAGCACCGGCCTCCTGACAAGTGTCTGTGCAGTAGCGTCCCTGGTCTCTGTAAGCACGATTCGCCTTGACTATGCTAAACTTATCTCTTGGACAGATCATTCTGTGGGGACAGACACTCATATATGTTGCATTCTATTTCAGTTTGGGGCGCTGTAAGTTTTGTCATCTCCGCCGCGGGAAATGCTCATGGGAGATCTAGTATATAGTAATTCTGTTCTTGCGACCCTGAACGCCCGTCAAGCAATCAGGGAGCTAGGCGAAAATAGCGAGGAGCTTTCCTTTCAGCTCCAGCCTACATTTTCGAAATCCGGACGGAGACAATTCAACTCAAACGTCTGAAACCGCAGCTAGGAACTGCATACGTGTATGCTGATGACTCGTCCGCAGAGAACGACCAATATTTCCATTAAGATTGATACCACTCAGCAATATATCCATGATCCAACGAGACAAGATCCGGAGGTAGGAAAATGCCTTACCCTGATCAAGTCATGCTTACTTATACCTCACCCCACTAGTCCGCGACTACCGACAACTCATACAGAGAGGACGTTGTATAACGTATGGTAACTAGTATCTGTACATTATGGTTTCGTTTCGGCTTGTTTCGACAGTCGGAGTTCAGCAAGATCTTGGTGGAATTACTGTGATGTGGCGTGTTTGTATTTAGAGCTGTTGGAATACATGTGTAATTGAACGTCGTCTGCTGCCCAAGCTTGCCCGAGTTGACTGAACGCTTCAAATCCTACTCAGCCAATCACCAGTATCATGGTGGTGATATTAACGCAGACTGCCCACACATGGCCCTTCCTTTATAATGTTATCCAATGCGTAGCTTCCCTGTTGATCAATTCTCATTCCCGCCTCGTGGCTATCCTTCCTTGGTAAATCTTGACGTGGTCATTTCTGAACAGGCATATCGCCTTCACTTTTTGACTCGCAGATAGATGGATAATCATTGCGTATCTTTGATGATCTACTGGTAGATCCACCTCACATCTCGGTTTGACCTCTCCGGCTGTCATTGCACACGGGATCTTGAGGGAGGCCTTTTCGGCCGCTCCGTCTTTGGATTTTCCCCGGGTTAGAAATTTGATAACAATATCTGGACCTTCACCTTGTGGTTCATCTCCCTGGATTTGGTAGTCCATGTTACGAATACCGCGGACTTCTTGCCCTGGTTGGAGAAATTTTCATTTATGAGTAGGCCTTCGACCTCGTGCCGGGTCCCGAATTTGGACTGATCCTATCTGGTAGTCCTCTTGATATCTTACTTAAAAGCCCATCATATTTTTTTGACCGTTCAGACACTAGCAACACTCCTTTTCCCGACTTTCCTCCCTTTCGTATATCTCATCTTGTTGACTCAATGGCACTCAGCTTCATACACATTGTAGATATCCTCTTCGCTCTTCTCGCCTTATTTATCTTGGGGAACATCTTCTGGCGCTCGAAACAACCAGCGTCTCTCCCACCTGGCCCAAAGGGACTGCCGTTAATAGGAAATGTCCTCGACATGCCCTCTGAAAAGGAGTGGCTAACCTTCGCCCAGTGGGGTGAAAAATGGGGTGAGTGAGCTGCTAGAGTTACCGCGTTTCCCTGTGTTGAGCTTTACATTCCTCTCTAGGTGACATATATTCAGTTACGGTTCTGGGTCAGCCCTTGATTATCCTGAACTCGGCGAAAGCTGCCGCGGACATGCTTGACAAGAAGAGCTCATTGTATTCTGACCGTCCCACACTTCAAATGGGAGGTGAACTCGTAGGTTGGAAAAACACGTTGGCCCTTTTACCCTACGGCGACCGTTTCAGACGCTTCCGACGTCTATTCCACGGCGTAATCGGCAGCAATACCTCAATGGAGCGTTTTCTTCCCGCTGAAGAGCTAGAAACGCGTCGATTTCTTCGTCGAGTTTTAGCTAAGCCCGCGGACCTCGCAGCACATGTGCGAAAGTATGTCAAGAATAGAGAGCCCTGTTCGAAGCGTCACGACTCATCTAATTATTAAAAAGGACCGCTGGAGCTGTTATTCTTCGGATCTCACACGGTTATGAAGTGAAAGAAGATCACGACCCATTTGTAGAGCTCGCCGACATTGCGACAGAACAGTTTTCGCTCGCAACAGCTCCCGGTGGCTTTATGGTTGACCTCATCCCCAGCTGTATGGTACCTTTCTCCTGGCTTTTGCCAATACTCCCATCAGACACTCATGACCCCATCCAGTGCGTCATATACCCTCTTGGTTCCCTGGGGCTGGGTTCCAGAAGACGGCGGTGGCTTGGGCTACCATCCTTGTCGAGATGGTCGAACAACCTCACAACTTTGTTAAACAGCAGATGGTAAGGACTGTCCGAAATTCCGAGGCCTAACTACTAAACTGTTTATTGACAGGCCGCTGGTACGGCCCCTGTCTCCTTCTCGTCTACCCTGCTTGAGAGTAAAGACCTTAACCCCGAGGAGGAGTCTGATCTCAAGTGGAGCGCTGCAAGTTTGTATTCAGGTACAGTTATTCTTGAACGTCTTATACCCGAATTTGACCTTTCCTCTCACAGGAGGAGCTGATACTGTAAGTCCGTCAATACCGATATTGGGGTATCATTAAATCTCTTTTGGTAGACTGTGTCAGCGATCTACTCGTTTTTTTTGGCAATGGCATTGCACCCTGAAGTCGCAAAGAAGGCGCAAGCGGAACTTGACGCCGTCGTTGGGAATGACAGACTTCCCACATTTTCAGACCGCAAACATCTACCATATCTTAACGCTCTCACGAGCGAGGTTCTCCGCTGGAATTCCGTTGTTCCGACTGGTATATACCATCTCTTCCGCAAAATACTATGGACTCTGACGCTATTTGATGATTTAGCCGTGCCACATCGGGCAATCCGGGATGATGTTCACGCGGGCTTCTTCATTCCCAAAGGATCGCTGATTATCCCTAATATATGGTCAGTTTAGTTTGGATGACATATCGGAGCCGTTGATTGAGAGATGGGAATTGATAGGCAGATGACACATGACCCGAGGGTATACGCTAATCCTGACCTATTCAACCCTGATCGCTTTATTTCTACCGAGGAGAAGGTGACTGAACCGGACCCTCGGGGAGTCTGTTTTGGGTTTGGGAGGCGGTTCGTACATCTTATTATCTCGAATCATACTATGAGCTGATATTTCCATTAGGATATGCCCAGGTACTTACCATGCACATTCGGGAGCTAAAGTAGAAGATTGACTAAGATTATATCTAGGCTCTCTCCTCGCCGATGCTTCAGTTTTTATTTCTTGCGCAATGTCGTTAGCTGTCTTCGATATATCTAAATGTGTCGAGAACGGTGTCGTTGTAGAACCTATACACGACAACACAACAGGAACCATTAGGTATGCTTGCATCAGATTATAGGGTCCAAATACATCTAACCTTCACACTGCAGCCACCCCAAACCTTTCAAATGTTCTATTAAACCACGTTCTCAAAAGGCTGTATCCCTCATTCAAGCTGATGAACTCAAGTAGTTAGGGCGGTATTTATTTCTTGCAGGAATTTCTTTAGCTATGTACTTGTTAGCTATGTACTTGTTAGTTATTACACATTTTGTTCATTCGTCACTTCCGTTTGCTATATACATCAATGTACCTAATATAATATATCCTTTTGTATGGTTTGGCTTTGGTATAGAGTAAAGAAACGTACAAGACTCCACCTTCTTACCAACTATGTAAATGAATTGAGCTTGATGGGCAGTGTACCTTTTATTATGAGCCCGAAGTTTTGACATCTAAGATAGGCTGCTGGGATTCGTCCGCCATATCAACATCCTCGGGCGTATCGTCAACTGTTGTGAGGGTAACGGTGGGCACCTCAGGGCGTCCAGGAGTTACGTCGGCAGCATCTACCTTCTGGTGTTCTATATTATCTTCTGGAGCCGGTATCGGAGTGTTTTCTAGAACAATGATAGGAGGCGGCGTATCCACTGCCATGACATTCGGGGATTGGATGGCATGAGTATTTTGCTCAGCGGGGTTGCTCGTGGAGGGCTTCGGGGAGTGGATCACATCAGGGTTCGAGGGTACTCCACGTTTTGCTATGCTTTCACTGTCTGTACGACCGTCAACGGGGGGTTTTGGTCTAAAGTACGATTCAAGCCGAACCCTTTCGAGGTTGGGGTTTCTGCCCTTTTCCCTCACGGAGGATCCCCTGAGCTGTCTTCTTTATATTCTCTGAAAAGGAGGCTTCGCCAAGCATAGGGACATCCGCAGCAGCTGCACGTTCAACCACCGGATATCTTTGGAAGATATTCAACATTGATACACTTATTAATTAGCGGTCTTGCGACCGTTTTCTGACCTGTCCATTTCTTGCATTAATTCTTTGTGAACAGCCTCTTGGGGCATGTACCGCAATTTCTGGTCCGTTTTAAGACGCTGCCGCGCGAATTCTTCTATTCGAGACTTGAAGCCTACTATTCCGTCCTTGCAATTGAAATTAAGATTCATGCAGGTCCATTTTCTGGTATCTTTAAAGAAACTCACACTTTGCTGGAACTGTGAGAATAGTTCGCGTCGCAGACGGTCAAATTCACCAGATTTCTTGAACCTGGCGCGTACGTGAGGTAAAGAAGCGTGGAACCATTGAAGTTGACCTTACTCATCCACGAGTTGGGTTGGATTGGAGATAGACATATAAGAATACAGAGATACAGAATATGTTTTACAAGTATAACAGAGAATTCAGCATGGGCGCTATTGATTTGTCGGCACCAGCCTGAGTGTAGCGTAGGCGCCGCGGCTGCGGATTCAAGAAACCGCGAACACGTGATAACTAGATAACACGATCTAATCGTTATCTTTTCAAATTTTGCCCAGCATAACGGTTATTGTACGGTCCTCGGTAACAACTTTTTCAGCAACTACCGACCTACCCATTCTACCTTTACATTCTCAGGCATAGTTCTTATATACGGGGCGTCGTTCAACTACAAAGTACATTTCACACCACTTCCATCAGCGCGATGGCAGCACAATTTCCTCCCCTCAAGAATGATCTGATTCTGCGCGCAGCTCGAGGTATGCAGCAACGAAATGCTGATTCCAGTGGTGGAACTGAGTTTTATACTATCAGGGGAACAAACGGAACGTGCTCCTGTCTGGGTGATGCGGCAAGCTGGACGTTATCTACCTGGTGCGATCATATCTATTCCCTTGGAATGTGCAGTCCTAAGATCATTCTACAGAGTTTCGCAAAGTGCGAGAGTCGCACGAGTTCTTCGAGGTTTGCAGGACACCAGAGTTAGCAACCGCGATAACTCTCCAACCGATCCAGCGATACACTGGGCTTCTCGACGCGTCGATCATCTTCAGCGACATACTTGTCATCCCACAGGCCATGGGTATGGAAGTACTCATGAAGCCTGGCCCATTCTTCCCCGATCCCCTTGTTACCCCGGCCGATATCAGCAAACTATCCGCTGTTGTCGATGTGAATAAAGAGCTGAAGTATGTTTTCGAGGCGATCACAAGAACGAGAACAGAACTAAACGGCGAGGTACCTCTGATTGGGTTTTGTGGAGCTCCGTGGACACTCTTCGCGTACATGATTGAGGGTGGAGGGAGTAAGACTCTGCAGCTAGCGAAAACCTGGATCTTCAAATATCCTGAAGAATCCAAGGCACTTCTTCTGCGCATCGCAGACGTCTGTGTAGACTTCCTTGTTGGCCAGGTTAGGGCAGGAGCACAGGTGCGTCTATTGTTGCCTCATAGAATACTTTTGTGTTCTCAAGTTGCATTCCACAACAGATTTTACAGGTATTCGATTCCTGGGCGGGAGAACTGTCTCCTCATGACTTTGAAATCTTTTCCTTCCCAACTTTACTTCACATATCTACAAATGTGCGGCGTCGGCTTGCGGCCGAAAACCTACCATCCACACCAATGACGCTTTTCGCGAAAGGTGCCAACCATGCATTGGGCTTCTTGGCCGAAAAAGCAGGATACGATGTCCTCGGGCTTGACTGGTGTATCGACCCTGTTGAAGCTCGTCGAATTGTAGGGGAAAAGGTGGCTTTACAGGGAAATATGGATCCTAATCTATTATACGGCGGGAGGGACGCAATCGAGGCGGCTGTCAAGCGGATGTGTGAGGGTTTCCGCAAGGGAAAGGGGGGCTGGATTGCGAATCTAGGGCATGGAATTACACCCGGTGTTGATCCAGAGGATCTGAGGTGGTTCTTTGAGTGTGTGCACAAGTATTCCTCTCTCTGAAAAAAGAATTCTGCAAGTGATAATCTGTACTAGAAAAAACGATAACAGCTGTACGATTCCGGATTTACTTATGTATACAATGAAGTATGTAGATGGCTAGAAAAGAATGGATGAGTGACCAGTGACGCAAATAATCATCTCGAGATGTGTGAAGATCCAACTTCGATCGCTATCTGAGTTCAAGATCAATCAATGATGTGCGTGGACACTATTATTTAAATGCATGGTGACATGGTCTGCCAATAATAAAAGTCTGGATGGTGGGGGGGATGGGGGAATATGCGCATGACGGATCTGAAAGCGACGTTAGAGACTGGTATTGTCAACACCTGGAGGAACCAGAAAAGAAAACATGAATCGAGACAATGCGTGTGCAAAGATAAAAGAGTCCGGTGGGCAGCGAAGTTCTGCATTGAGAAAAAATCATGCGATGACATCAGCGGAACTGAAGCTGCTCCGCCTGCGTCTTACGCTTCTCAGTCCGGGACGTTCTGATTTCGTGGCGGGGACGACTACCGCAGACGCATTCGCCGTCATCCACGCATCTGATGCTGTTGCCCCGCGCTTGAGGGTTGCAGCACTTGCGACCTCACTCAGGGACGACGTATGAGTCGGATGTGGCCTCTTTGACGGGATGAGGGTTGGGAGTCTCGACGGGACGGGTGATGGCGGTGGCTGGCGGCGTGTGGCGATGGGCTGTGGTTGGCGAGTGGAAGATGAGTTGGCCGCAGCGGCAGCGGCGGCTTTAGCAGCAGATGTAGTCCTGGTAGTGGCAAGCCGAGGTATCTTGTTTGGGCCTTGACCGGATGATTTTATTGGGGAAGCAGGAGTTGAAGCGCCGGCCCCTGTTTTGCGTATGACTGCGGCACCGGCTGTAGATCTTGTGACGCGCGTTGGCCGCTGCTCGGAAGCTGTCACTCCCCGGGAAGTTGTCGCTTTTGATGGTTTTAGTCTGCTGCGCACAGGCACAGCGCCTAAAGCAGGTAAAACGTCGTTTGTTTCTTCGTCATCCGATTCGGAGTCCTGTGCAACCCGTTTAGCTTTGGGCGTTTTCCGTGGTTGACCAGGCGGGGCAATGGCCTTTGCTTTCGCTGCAGCCGCTGCGATATGCCGACTTGGAGTTACAGGGGGGAGAATATTGAAGGCGGGGGCTGTTGGGGTTGTTTGCATAGCGTCAAGTTCCTCGTCCGTTTCCGCAGGGGGTGTCGCTGGTGTCACAAGCGTCGTCGATGCGATAGCGCTGACAGCTTGAGCCTTCCTCATTTCGTCTATTGCACCCCATTTAGCCCACTCCAATTGCTTAAGATACATGTATTGTTGTTGTGGCCCAACAACACTCCCTGGCCGAACAATCCGCATAAACGCGATAGCTTCGTTTGCCGTGAAATTATATTTCCAGATTAAGTACGCGCCGATGAGAGTACCCGTTCTGCCTAAACCGGCTTTGCACTGTTATGATATTGATTGGAAAAGGCAAACGGATAAAAATGGGAGCACCCACGTGAACGGCTACCACGCCTCCTCCCTCAATGACGCGGTCCGCAACGTCTATGAAATTCCGCACAATCTCATCTGTGGGGTTTGTGCCATCATCGAAATAAAGTTCCATGTGGTCGATTCCCCGATCCAAAAAGGTATTCCGATCGTAGAGTTCGGTATTGAGACGAACGACCAGTTTGACATTCCGCTTCTCGAAGTAGTCTAGACAGTTTAGGAAAGGTTGGGGAAGTTTGCGCTGTAACGCGAGATTGCCGGGGCCTGAGGATGATGAAGTCGATGCAGCACGACTCGAGGACGCCCCTGTTCCCGAGGACTTGGAATTTTCCTTTGCTTCCTTCTCCCGTTTAATCCAATTCGAATCTACCGGCGATGCGAATGCAATGAAATGAGGTGTTAGCCAGTTCCAATCCCCGTTTTCTACCTTCTCATAGTATTCGTAGTCCTCCACACTGAATTCGTTCATGTCACATAGGCCATTCTGCATAGCCTTCCAGATACCCCAGAGGCAATCTTGTATATTGAGATTGAAATCGGAGGGTCCACGCCCAGCATCCCGAAAGGGCATAAACTCGACTTCGGCGATTGGGTGAAAAGCTTCCCAAGGAGCGCGGCGCTGAACGATCATCTGCACGGGTACGCGTTATTTACAGAGGTGCGGAACGATCGATACAAAACACGCACAACATAAAGAGCCATCAACAAGGCTGCATTTGCCTTCCTTCTGGGATCATTGGAAGAGTAGAGGACTAGCCGGTGGCCCGCTAGGTCTTTGTCCTGCCAAGAATAACAATAAGATATGCACGTGAGTGGCATGCGGCAAAAATGTGTTGTGGATGGCTTCGACATACCTCAAGGAGTTCGTGAATGAGTATACATGCTTTGTACAGCATGGAAATGTTTAATGGGCCCCAGTCTTGGAAGAATGAGAGATAGAGGAGCTGGTCGTCGATGGTGAAGTAGTAGTACGGTTGGTCGTTGTCGGGGGATATTGAAAGAAAATCTCGAGGTGATGCGCGCAGACGTGGTTGGTTTCCTGGTTCCGCAGCCATACGATTCAGGGCCTGGGGATTTGGGAGTGGTTTGGGGAAAGTAGTGAAGTACAGCCTGCGGAATAACATGAATGGACGAGCAATGGTTGAATTAGCGGCTAACATTTACCTGTCGCCAAAATGGCATAATGGTTCGCAATTGGGAGCCATTTCTCCAAGGATGGAGGAGATACAGAATGTTGTAGGTGACAAGGGCACTGGCTAGCTCAAAGGCGTGTTGTCCGTTGTGAATGATGTCACGTGGGGTTGTTTGTTCCGGCTTGCAGTGCGCGTTTCGTCCAAGGCGTCCCCTTCCAACTGGCACGCGTTATTTGTCGGAAAGACACGCTATTTGGTCGGTTTCCTCAGTTCTTCGCCTCGTAGGCGGGGAGCTTGACTGGGACATCGTGGGTTCCTAATCACCCCTTTCTCCCCGCTGGCGTGTCACTTCGAACGGCACGCAAGCCGAACCGAATGGGAATACCACTTTGAGTTATGCCGTTCATACGTCTGCAGATCCAACATTGGGCGGGTTCCATTAATATAGTGGAGGCCGCATATCTCGCATCACTGTTTGGTAAGCAGACCACCTCAAGACTATTTATCCGTGAAATACAATCTTGGTGATTACTTCGCAGTTGAATGCTATCCCGACTGTTGGATATTGTCACATACTGGGGCATTCAAGCTTCTCCATGATGCACAAAGTGTTGTTCAAACCGATATGAGAAGGTACACGATGCCATGACAAATAGATGAATGTCGTTGGCGAGGACAGCTGATGAGCAAACGTCGTTTATAGATGCTACTGCAGATATGTGTGTTCATGCCCCTGCGTTGACTCAAGTGCATTTTGTCTCATGTCGTACTTCTATCGTTCGCTTTCCACCAGCGGAAAGTATTGGAACTTGTTTGTTTGATGTGCAAACCGAGATCACCACTGCGTTCACAACAGAGTCAGTCTTCTAACTCAAGGTTAGTGCCAGGGTTCTGAACCCCTGGTCCTCCTGGCATGTAATCATCCCGGATACTATGTAGGACGGATCGTTTAGGCCTTCAGAACTGCCGTGATAATTATCCACAATAGCAGATTCTTTACCGGCCCCCTGCGTCCCAGTCTACCAGGTCGTCATATCTTCACTATCCCCGATCTTCTGTCCGTCAATGAGAAATTTACCAAAGCTACCTATATTTTGGTGGAGGTCTCGCTACATCTGCGATGGAGAACCAAATAGTTTCATCCAAGAATGCCAGCGCCCCAGCCCGCATGGTATCCTGGTCAGTGATAATGACACACAGTTTATAATACAGAAAATCCTCAAGGATCACACCTCTGACGGAACACCCTTTCCTGCGGGTAACACTAGTGCCGTGGTGGAACATGTGGCCCAATGTGAAAATACCAAGCATCAAATCAAAGTCTTGCTTAGTCCGGATTGCATCAATTTTGGCAATGGGCTTCATGTGCGGTCAATGGACAATATTCAATTCCTCTCGCTTTTTATCGCTGTATTTATTGCCATTCAGCCTCAGCCGAAATTTTTACAGTTGAAAGCATGCTTGGCATCGCTTGCACATGTACCGACAACATGTGACCAGGGTGCTGGAACGAGTTCGGCCTGTATGGATTTGGATGTCATCAAAACCCTGCTGTGACGTTCGAGAGAGGAACTCAAGTGATATATCACACATCAATGTACGTCCCATGGAGATCCTATTGGCGTACTGATAAAATCTTCAGAGTCATAGAGTATGCCACTCTTATCTAGGGCTGTCCGTCTTTGATGTCAACCGTACAACCATCCAAATGCACTATCACCTGCCAATAGGTAGGATGAAGTCATCTTTATGACCTAATTAGCCGTGCTAACAATATCGAAAGACTTCGATTCACTCAACGATCATAAATAGCTACGATGAACCCACGGTAACACTACCCAAACCAGATAAAATGAAACGCTCCCTCTCACAGTTAATCGCCTTTTGGTTGGTATTATGGGGGTCTCTGTACCGCTCACGACTGCTGGACTTCTCCTGATTGTTTACGCGCTACGTATCGCTACCCAGGCCTGGATAGCGCGATCCAAAGTGAGGATCAGCTCGCTTGCTTCCCAAACAGGTTTGGGTCTAATGTTTTGATAGCTCAGTGCGATTCCTGCGATTGGGCCCTCAGGGATATTGTCATCGTATGTAGGAGCATACAGGTTCTTTTTTAAGGCCCCTGAAATGATCCAAGAAGGGTACAAAAAGGTTAGCTGAGTCGTCCTCCATAGCGCCAGCCTATCCTATAATCTAATACACGATAATGTAGTACCCTGGGACTGCTTTCAGGGTCCCGAAGATTTCCGGGTGGATGATTGTTGTCAGTGGTCCTAAGATGGTCGATGACATTCGGAAGGCAACGGACGACCAGGTGTCATTTACCGAGGCGGTCGCAGAGGTAAGAATATGATCGCATATGTCTTTCCGGCCTTGGGTACTTAGTGAAAAAATCAGATTATACAGGCGAATTATACTATTGGGCCAGAGGTTCGACGCGACCGATACCATGTCGCTGTCGTCCGCACACCACTAACAAGAAACCTTGCAATATGTTTCAATGATGTGCAGGATGAAATATCTACCGCCTTTCAAGAATTTGTGCCAGCAACTGCGGGTTGGTATCAATCTCTAGTTACTGTTTTTTTGGCTGATAGGTGGGCATCTACAGGGTGGACTAAAACCCCTGCCTTGAAGACAATTATGAAGATTGTGTGCAGAACGAGCAACAGACTCTTTGTTGGACTGCCGCTATGTAACGTTTTGCTCCCCCGGTTGCGCACAGCTGCTCTATTGACGTAGTTGGGCTTAGGCAGGAATCCGGACTACAGAGCTCTCAATGAGCTATTTACGGTCGATGTTATGAAGGGAGCACACATCATCAACGTGTTCCCAAATATTCTCAAACCGTGTGTGGATACCTTTCGTTATGGGAACTCTTAATCCAAAGTGTCTTAGTATCGCCGCTTACCTCTTTACCAACGTCGAACCAAGTATTCAACGAGCTATCGGCCATCTCGAGCCCGTTATCCAGGACCGTCTTGACAAGGAAGAGCAGTACGGCACTCGAGATTGGCCTGGAAAGCCTGTTAGTCTCGTCTACTCAGATGTCAAATCACTCTCACTAACAATCCTCGATCTCCAGAACGATCTTATTAGCTGGCTTTTAGACGAAGCACAAGGACCGCAGAGGTCAATCCGCGAGCTAACGCTCCGTATATTAACTGTGAACTTTGCAGCCATTCACACAACATCGATGGTAAAATGTTCGACCTCATTGGTAATAGATAGGCGAGCTAAGCAAGGCCCCGAAGGCGTTTACCCAGGTACTTTATGATATTGCGACGTATCCCTCCTATGTTCCCGCATTGCGGGAAGAGGTAGAGTCGGTGATCAAGGAAGGGGGGTTGACCAAGGTAGCGATGGGAAAGATGCGGAAACTAGATAGTTTCGTCAAGGAATCTCACAGAATGTCCGGGAATGGAGCTCGTGCGTCCCTAGGTCCTCTTACAATTCCCACTTACATTTTCCCTTCAATTTCCAGTCTCTATGGGCCGTAAGGTGCTCAAGGATTTTACCTTGTCAGACGGAACGGTCGTGCCTGCTGGTAACACCGTCTCCATTGCAACTTTCGCTACACATCACGGCGAGGTAAGATACCGCCTCCGGCTGGAGTTTAGATACCTGGAATATACTGATGTTGAAAATCTAATCACATGAAGGAAAGCTATTCAAATCCTCACCGGTTTGATGGATTCAGATTTGCCCTTATGAGAGACAGCGAAGGTGAGGGCATTAAACACCAGATGGTCTCCCTTAGTATGGATTACATCACATTTGGCGCCGGACGTCATGCGTGGTGAGTTTCTATACGTCTCCTGATGTCGGTCGTAACATTAACATATCGTCGCCGAGAAGCCCTGGCCGTTTCTTCGCTGTCAATGAGATCAAAGCCATGTTTGCGTATGTGCTTTTGACATATGATGTGAGGCTGGAGGACGAGGGTGTTCGGCCAGCAAACCAGTGGTTTGGCTCGCAGAGTGTGCCAAATCCAACTGCGTCTGTACTATTCAGGAAGCGCGTGTAGTTATTAATAACACGCGTACCACCGTATATATATATCGAGTCACGTGGCGAACGCGAAACGACGCGACAGTGCAGCGACACGCCTACAAAACTTTTCAGTCATCTTCATGACCTAATCAACCGTGCCGTTAACACCGAGTGGCTTCGATTCACAAGAAAGTAGATCTGCACTCGCACAATACTCTAACACGAGGCCTAAATGTTAGACCACCGCCCTTGTTTGTTTATAGCACATTCTTATAAAAGCCCATCCTTGATTTCTTCCCCTCAAAGTTATCCCCCGTTCAGATTGCGGCTCTATGGAGGACTCCGTATTATTCCGCTTTACCGTTGGGATTCTCCTCCTGGCTTACTTGCTCCCCAGGTTTTCCAGGGCCTGGGTAGCTCGGTCGAAAGTACGTGCCAATATACTTGACTCTGAGTAGGCCCTAATCCGATACACCAACAGCTCAGCACGATCCCTGCTATAGGACCATCGGGGATATTATCGTCATATATAGGGGCATATAGATTCTTTTTCAATGCCCGTGAAATGATTCAAGAAGGATACCAAAAGGTTGGTTTCTCCCTATAGCGTCGACTTACCTTTGACCCCACATTGCCTGAAAATCCAGTACCCCGGGGCCGCGTTCAGAGTCCCCATGGTTTCCAGGTGGATGATTGTTGTTAGCGGCCCGAAGATGGTAGAAGACATCCGAAAAGCGACTGACGATCAGGTATCGTTCCGAGAGGCAGTCGCAGAGGTAATATTTATAATCGACACGCTAAAGTTCAGTCACTCACAGGAATAAACTAGCTTATCGAAGAAGAGTACACGATGGGGCCAGAGCTCATGCGTGACCCGTATCATATCGCTACTGTCCGCACACCGCTTACAAGAAATTACGCTGCACGCTTCGGTGACCTGCAGGATGAATTATCTGCTGCTTTTCAAGATTTTGTACCACCAACTGAAGGTTGGCGTCGCTATTTCATCTTACTTTCTTTTTAACGATCCATGGGTCTCCACAGAATGGACTAAAGTTCCCGCTCTAAGAACTATCATGAAGGTTGTGTGCAGGACAAGTAACAGGGTATTTGTTGGGCTACCTCTGTGTAATCTTTCCAGCCTTTCACGACGACGCTGCTTCTTCGTTGACACCGCCCTATGCAGGCAGGAATCCGGACTACAGGACTCTCAATGAAGAGTTCACAATCGATGTTATAAAGGGTGCACATATAATCAACATATTCCCTAACATATTCAAACCGTGCGCAGATACCCATTCATCTGACATATCCCCCACCTGAACTGTTGCAGTGCCGCTGCTTACCTCTTCACTAACGTCGAACCAAGTATTCGACGGGCTATTGGTCACCTTGGACCAATAATTCAGGACCGCCTTGACAAAGAGGAGGAATATGGGACCCAAGATTGGCCTGGAAAGCCCGTCAGTCTGATCCGTATGATAATACACTCGTTTAATGATTCTTCAACTTTAGAATGATCTTATTAGCTGGCTTTTGGAGGAAGCCCAGGGTCCTCAAAGATCACTCCGCGAGCTATCTCTCCGTATACTGACTGTGAACTTCGCGGCCATTCACACCACATCAATGGTAAGATGCACAATCCTATAAAATATGGGGCGGGAAACTAATCAATGATATCTCAAAGGCGTTTACCCAGGCATTGTACAACCTTGCGATGTATCCCTCGTATGTTCCCGCGTTGCGGGAAGAGGTAGAGTCGGTAATCGGGGAAGAGGGTTTAACCAAGCTAGCTATGGGAAAGATGCGCAAACTAGATAGCTTCCTCAAAGAATCACATAGGATGTCCGGAAATGGAGCTCGTGAGTGAAGGGTTCCCTTACGACAACACATCCTTACTGACATTCGTTCTTGGTGCTCAGTCTCTATGGGTCGCAAAGTTCTCAAGGACTTTGTATTTTCAGATGGAACGGTCATACCTGCTGGCAACACAGTGTCTATTGCAACATTTGCTGCCCATTACGACGAAGTATGACATCTTCGGCACAATTAGAACGTGCTGACTATGTGATTTATTTCCGTTAAGGCAAGCTATTCGAATCCGCACGAGTTTGATGGTTTCAGGTTCGCCCACATGAGAGAGGGCGAGGGCGAGGGAATCAAACACCAGATGGTCTCCCTTAGCGCGGATTATCTCATATTTGGTGCTGGCCGTCATGCATGGTGAGTTTGCCTACATACCTCTACGTCGACTGTAAAGCTAACTGTCTGTCGCTGACAAGCCCCGGTCGTTTCTTCGCTGTCAATGAGATCAAGGCCATGTTTACATATGTCCTAATGACGTATGACGTGAAGCTGGAGCACGAGGGCGTTCGACCAGCGGAGCAATGGTTCGGCTCACAGAGTATGCCGAATCGTACGGCGTCGGTGATGTTCAGGAAACGTGTGTAGTTGTATTTTGTGTGGCTAGCGCCTGCGTCCGAAAGTGTTTGGCACACCGGAGATCGGACTGATGTATGAACTTACCCATTCCATCCTGTAGTATATATTGTATCCACTTGAGAGCCCTCCCATACTTATGAGATCGGACCCGTAAGCGTCTGAGGCGTCATTTGAATTACAACCATAAAATGCAGACTGTGTAGTGAGCCCGACTGTATGAACCAAGCGAACTGAAGGACCGATAATTTGGATTGTGGTATGAGTGTTCTACATCATACCCCTGTCCCTAACCTATATCAGTGTTTCCTAATTGTTTTTACTTACATTCTAGTGGCACATTCTAATCCCAATTTGTAGCTTCCACCATCGAGCTACCAGTATTCTGTAATAATCGTTATCATGGTTCTCCATCCGCTTCCCTACCTCTTGAGTTCATCGAGGTCAGACAATTAGTGGAATGATAATTTTGTGTCATGCCTGTCCATATAAATCTCTAACTTTTTTTGTGAGTATGAAGATTCTAGAGGAGTTGCATGTTTGGTGGGGAATCTGAGGATTTGGTAGTTATTTATAGGCAACGAATAGACGTTTCCCGTAGCAGCCGGTAGCGGCCCGGGGCTCTGCCACACGTACTTACTCTTTAGAGGAACAAACTGTGACAAATAAAGTCAACAATAATTAGCACGTTTCTTTGATTCTCGAGTCTTGTCATCTGCGATGTTCTAGAGGTAATTGAACATCACTCCATCCTCTTCTAACGATACGATTTACGTGACTAATCTGTCTGTATCCTATCCACTACTAATCCACATAACATCTAGACTAGACTGAAGCTAGCAATTCTTTCTGCACCCCTGCTGCCACATAGTGACCACTGATCATAGCAGCAATAATTCCGCGGAACAGCCCACAGGCGTCACCCGCTACCCAGGCAGGAACGTCTATCATGCGCAAATCGCCATCGGTTTTCGGGTACCAGCCTACACCTTCCAATGTGGGTCCAATCAAGCGAGCACTTCTGTCATTCCCAAGGTCTGGGAATGCTCTAGTAAGATGGAAGAGTCCACGCGTCATTATGACACGTAGTTCGGGGCCATACACTGTGTTCAATGTTTCGGTCACAGCGGGATCTCCTTCAAGGAGGTCGACCATCGGAACCTCATAGTAAGAGTCAGGGCATCCCATGGACCTAAGCACTGGGACAATAACCTTTAACGCGAGGGATTCGTCGAGGATGAGTGTGTTAAAGCCAGAATTTGAACGACCTGTAGGAGGACAATCCGAACGCCCAGATACAGTCCAAAGATTCTCGGTCTGTGTGAGCACAGCTTCCCCTTGACGGCAAACACAAAAAGTACGCCATTCTACGCTCCCGTCGGCTTCCTTGAGGCGAAGCTTTGGATCAAGCTGCTTCATGTCGCGGAAAAAGGCTTGATTGCTAGACTGTTGGATTCGGTATCCGACCTCGAGCCGTTTAAAGAAACGATGTTGTGTTAGATTTATCAGACTTTGAGCCAGGGGGCCAAATCGACCCGTGGCAATGATAAGTCGGCGGGCTGAGAGCAATATTTGATTTTTGGAATCAAGATTGCGGGTTTTTACCACAAATGTATCGAGGTTAGGATCGTAAGTGATGCCTTCTACTTGATGACGGCTGAAAATCTCTCCGTCAACAGCTGCCACCATATCTTGAACTAATTTTAGCCTCGCTTCAAGCGAGAGATAGTCAGAAGGATAGTCCTTCAGTACCCAATCCCCAGTTTTCACCGAATACGCAGCTGGGTCTTCGGGAAAAGGGGGAGTATCGAGTCCCGCCTCCTGAAGGACGTCGCAAGTCCAAGTGTACGCAGCCCTAAGGTCTTTCTCTCGAGGAAGCGACCAAAGATCTGAGGCGGAAGGAAAGAAGGAAAACTTTCCGTCGGAGAACAAACCAGCACCACCATGACCATGGGTGGCATCCGATGCAGAAAAGCGGTCGCGATTTTCGACGGACTTGCCAGAGTCAATCATGGCAATGCGAAGCCCAGATTTTGCGAGCTGGGCCGACGCGGCGAGGCCCGCAGGACCGATCCCAATGATTAAAATGTCGAAGCTGTTTTGTGTCATTGTGTAAGGGAAATTTTGCTAAAGGAAGTGACCGCGGTTAGTGCCAATGGATAAATGACAATGTGGCTAGACACCGACGTTTATACTGCTGATCGGATAGGACAGTTGCGATGTAACAACTAAATGGCTAAACTATTATCCAATAGACGATGCCTTTGGATGTGGGGAGGTAAGTGAAAATGCAAGTTGGTCCCAGCTTTATATACTACTTGTTAGCATTCTAGTTCTCGAAACCGAAGAGTATACTACACGTATCACCCTCACTCCGCGGTGATAGATCCCGACCTCGTTGTAGGGGAGCTATCTAGAACCCCCTCCCTCCCCCTCCAGCCAATTGGAAGCCCTATAGAAACTTCGACCCGATACCCGGATGATCCCAGTTGGTACTAGATGAGCTACGTCCCCACGACTGGGACCAGGTCATTTCTGGGCCTATAATCGGCCAATCATGTCGATTTTGTGCACAGGTGGACCCCTTAGAGCCACCTCCCGACTTGGTTTGCGGGGAATTACATACTATAACCCACAGGCCCGCAATGACCCAGATTCTACTGTATTAGACGTGGTCCCTCAATTTCACGGCCAAATAATTAGTTCACCAGTTGCCCACCCCGGCGAATGAACAGCCTAAGAACGACCCTCTTGGGGTTGTGATGTGCCACCGCACCACTAGGTGGCTCGGGGTGGGTTCCTGGGGTTTTTCGAGGGACGCACTTCTAAACTACTCAAAGTTCTTAAGAACGGTCTTGCTACATTCACAGACACAAACAACACTTGCAAGGGGGAACTTAAGTAGAGCAAAGCTAGCCAATGAATCTCACGTCTTAAAGATAAAAAAATCTACCAGGCGTAGAAGGCGATGAACGGCAGAGATGACGTCGGTGATGATATACCCATCGAGCCTCGTATATCGGCGTTCTCAGGGCCGTACAGAATTGACCATCGGATAAATTAATGGCTCAAACGACCCCATCATGCACAAATCTGAAACTCTTGGGCCCACTTTACTTCTGGCAGGTCTTCTCTGCCTGGAAGATGTGAGGATGAAAGAAATTGTTCAAACTGATTCCTTTCAGATGTTATAAATGGTAAGCATGAGTTTGTCTCAACTTTTT
>CEMJ01394079.1:220-15526 GCA_900068955.1 Clitocybe nebularis | reverse complement strand
ATAGTGATTGGGCTTACAGAAAAACATAGAAAATATCATGTGGATGACAAAGGTCATGTGAAGCCCTTTCTCCAACAAATCAGACTGCCCTTCAACAATGACCTAACATTATTAGCATCACTTTCTCCAGCGGGCCAACTCACAACTTACAAGTTTATAAGTTGCAGCATATAGAAAAACCCCTTCAAGTTGTTAGATGTACCACAGCTCAGGCTATAAGAGTTAGATCACAAACAGCACTGGACAGACCAATATTATGGATGCAACTACCAATAAACTTTTGTAATTCTCCTTCTAAGCTCCATGTTTGATGATAGCAACCAGTAGCACCACAACAACAAAAAGTAAAGAAACAGGTTACCATAGCATCCCACCCCCATTTTGTTTGATCATTCGATCTTACATAATGACGTCAATCAGTTTTTGCGAATCAGCCAGTCGCTCAACAGATAGTAAAGTTTATCTTGAAGTTCTGTATGTAATACACTAAAATCAAAGCATCTAGACCCTGCACACACGATACGTATTATCAGAGCTTGTATTAATCATAGTTCGTTACAAATAGAAGACGTATTATCTCCTACGACAGTTGTATCACTACTATTTGGTAAGTATCAATCAAACAGAATCATTCTCATGCCCGCCCTTTTCCTCCATAAAGCGTGCATTCTGTGGAGTCATAAACCCATAAGAGAAATTAGCTGTCTGATTGACTTTCGACACTTACTTGCTTCGCCGACTGCGCGTTGCCAACAAACGTCTCGTTGTCAATCAACATTTGCTTGCGATACTTCTCAGAGCCGACGACTTGGGATTGATCGTGAGTATATAGATAGATGTGATACATCAGCGGGTTAAACTTACTAGAGGACTCGCGGTAGAGAAGATCAATTTGTTCAAGAGAAAGACCCTTGGTCTCAGGGATGAAGAAATAGCTGTGATCATCATCAGTAACAGAAGGGAATCAAGGGTATTGAATTGAATCATACGTGAAGAAGAAGCATCCCACGCATGTGGAGCCCCAGATGAAAAATACTTTCACACCGAGATCGGCAGCTTTGATCCCAGTAGGGCCGGTCGTGGTCTTGTCAACAAGGTAAGGGGTAGCGTAGCCTGCGGGGCTATCAAAAAGATGTCCGTCAAGAAAGTTATATAGGCTCACCAATTCCAAAGTTCCACAACCAATTGCTAGCCACACTAAGGGACATGCCTTTGGCACGAATGTTGAGAGGCTACATGGGAGTTTGCTAAATAGCTTAGAACTTCGTGAAGAGAATTGACGTACGAAGATCTCTCCTGTAAGAACCCAGGCAACAGGACCCCAAGAAATGGCGAAGAATGCAATGTAGCTGTGAATATGTAAATCAAAAAACCCTGCAGGTCCGGTAATTCATCCTTACATGCAGACAAAGGCGATCAAGACGCGCTGCGCAGGTAAATTGACAGACTGATCCGCTTGAATGTGACCGACAGTAACACCAACCTGACAGGCGGGGTGATGATCAGACCGATATGAGAAGTGAAGGAAAGTGGACACACAATGGCAACAATGTACTCGCAGACACACATTCCAATTGCACCGATGATCAAAAGACGGCGACGCCCAACCCTATCAATGAGCTGGATACCGAAGATGGTCATGCAAGTGTTGACTACATCGCAAATAATCCTGTGATATGGGTTGAGCTACGTGATCAAGGAAGCGAAAAGGCTGAATACATACGTGATGATGAAAGGATTTTGGATACCAGCTGTTTTGAAGAACGTCTAAAGAAATTCAGTAAATAAAGTTAACAGACACCGGACTGCCGATGCTTACTGTTCCGTAGTAGACTGAGGAGAGAAGAGTGAGAAAAAATGCAGGTGTAAAAAAAAAATGGACACGCACAGATAAAGTTGATACCAGTGAGTTGTTGCCACTGTAAAGCCCTGATAAATTCTCCATCACAAAAGAAACCTAGAATTTGCCTACCCCTTGAAGGAGAATTCCAGTCCAAGTCCTGAACCCGTTCCTGGCTTCTGTGTTCCTAAAGCAATCTGATGCGATTGTCTAAATATACCATGGATGGTTGCAATGTTGATCACGCACCAATGTAAGACCCTCCACCAAGTGCCCGATCAGCCTCGAGAGCGGTCGCAATTTCCATACGTTCTGCCTCGACCTCTTCCGAGTCGATGCTTCGGGTCATAAGGCGTGCAAGAGATTTCCTTGCATCTTCAGTGCGACCTCTGTACAGGAGATAGCGCGGGCTCTCTGGGAGGAGAAGCTAAGAGAAATAATCAGTGTGTTACTCTGGTGAGGATTATTGTGTATACATACCATACCGCCTGCGAGAACACCGGCCCATGCAAACTGGACGGCAATAGGGGTCTGGACACATCCACAATCAGTATTGCCATTGGGAAACAACCAGCAGACATACCCTCCACGCGGTGTGGCTTTGTTCGTCCTTTGTGGCATTCAAGACAATTGCGGCAAGTAATGCGCCGATTGTAACTGGCGAATGCGATGAGTTCGGAAAGAGACGGATATGAAAAACGATCCCTACTTGCGAGTTGGTAAAGCCCGACGATAAGACCACGGATTCTCTTCGGAGCGCACTGGGGAAATGGTCAGGGTCGTTCAGCAATTAAGTTGCCGGCTTGCTCTTACCTCAGATTGGTACATGGGCACCAGACACGATACGAGCCCCTATGCGTTCCATTATAAGCCAAAAACTTCAACCTTATCTCCATGTAACATACCACACCAAGGCCAGCAATCACTGTTATGAGTGTAAGTATTGCATATGCACGGAAAGGAATTGATGAAACGTACCACGTCCAACAACAAATGTCGCCCATTTGGTATCCAGCTGAAGTCCTACACCAAGAGAGAAGACCGCACATGCAGAAACAATGCCCCATTTTCGACCAACCATGTCACCCATAGGGAAAGCGAGTAAGGCTCCGAAGAATGTTCCGGCCGATAAAATTGACACCTATTGAATGGGTTCATCTTGGCCCCAAGTGAATTCAACGGGAATACGTACAACCAAACTTTTGTTATTAGTCGCAATGATGAAGTCTCCAGTGGACTCGTCGATTGTACCAAAGGTACGCAGCCAGTCATCCATAGCAATAACCCCACCAATTGTCCCCGTGTCATATCTAATCATCTTAGCCTCAAGAATGTTGACAAAGTAAAATCGCTTACCCAAAGAGAATACCACCAAAAGCTAGCGGAAAATGAAAGTAAGAAAAATGGGCGTCTGTAACGGCGCAGCAGACAACATACCAGCAAACGCAGACATGATAACGGCCCAGAATAGGGATCCCGAGTCGACACCTCCACCTGAACCTCCTGGTCCTCCAGCCATCTTTGTAACTAGCTGATAATCTGTTAGATAAAACGGATGTTTAAGCTGTTAGGCAAAGCGAAATGAGTGGGAGATGGTGGGGGTTGAAGTTCGGCCCCAAGAAGTGATTTCCGCCTTTTGAAGGCCGGTTAATACGGCTGTCCTAATGCGCTTAAAGTTAATGACCGTTTATTTTTGGACTAAATCGTGAAACTTCACATCAAAATTTTGCAACCATGCGTTCCATGATTGATGTGACGACCAAGAACCGACTCGGACAGGGCAGTGAACGCCGACTTTGCACATGTACCTGGAGAATTTGAGTTGGTTTTGTCAGGTGTTCGCCAGCACAACGAGTCGTTTCCCCCCCCACGGGGCGGCCGCTATAAAGGGCGTATTCGGGTCGGTGAACCGCGAAAGAAGCCAGAAGAAGCGAGTGCGTACTCACACAAAGGCTTAGATCGGTCAGGCGTGGCAAAGACCCGTTCCCCATCCTTCCCGCAACGTCGTGTAATGGGATTCATCTACTAAAAATAGTAACATTCCAGATTGAACAGCGCCCGCTTTCGACAGCGACTGAGATCCGGAGTGATAGCCAGTTTACCGCAAGCGGTGGAGCTCATGGTCGGACAAAACCGCCCTGCCAACTGACCAATCTTGCGGGCACACGACAGCCGCACAGAGTCCATATGCACATCCAGGCCATTATGAGAGAAAATATCTCCATGCCGTCAACGCGCATGCACACCGACGGGTTTACGATTCATTTGTACCTGAAGTACACAAATATCCTCGGACGGAACGGACCGGAATAATTACAGAGACCCCCGGGACAAACAGATACATACAACCTCCTCCTCTTCTAGATCACAAGTCCAGGCGATGGAGTTTGGCCTATGTCTCCCAACGGAACTCTGGACTCGAATATTCCGTTTCGCTACACTAACTCATGTTACCGAAAAACTCTTTGAGACAAAATACGTACCCTTCCACGATCCTCCAGAGGAGACTGAAAGGGCGGCGTTAAGAGAGGCAGAACAGACCGCATTGGCTTTGACCCGTGTTTCCCGCCTTTGGCGAGAGATATCACTCGAGTTCGTCTATGAATCCATTCGGCTCAACCACGACACCTCGCGTCTATTGCAAGGTTTGAAATCCTCGGCCCAACGTGGGCCACAAGAAGGTTACGGGCGGTGGGTAAAGCGGCTTGAACTGTCAATGGTAGAGCACGAAGATTCGCTTAATCCAGTCGAACCCCACAACATTTTAGCTTTTTGCCCAAATGTGAATGTCCTTGTCAAATATGACGATGATCTCCTTCCACATTCCATCGATTCAACCGACCTCGCCGGAATCAAACGATTCGACTGGTGGTCTGCGCGCTATCGTGATGGTAATCACAGATTCCAAACTCGGGGTGACGACAGGTCTCGTGGCCTTGATTTACTTAGAGAGGTCATATCTCGATCACCTAATCTCCAGTATCTGTTGATGGCGAAGCGATATTCCACGTTCACGAACATACTCAACACACCACAATCGCTACTTTTACCATCTCTCGCAACCCTCCGGATTGAATCCATCGATGCTCAGCTACGTTCCGAAATGGAGACGTGGTCATTTCCCAAACTGACCACGATTGTGATGGATTCCAGCCTTCTTTGGTTCACATGTTCCCCTATCTTACGCAACCCCTCCATTGAAGTGATAGAGCTGATAGATGATGCAGAGTTCTTTGAAATGGGATATCTTGTTGAGTTGTTCTCGGCCTGCTCGCACATCAAGGAACTCGGATATCGCATCGAGTATATTCGCCCATCGCGGCATTATCCCTCTAGTTACCCCTCACTCAGACGTATCAGACTGCACTCCAAAGCGAATCCGACACTTCAGCATGTTTACTGGCCAGCGGGCCTTAAAGCAACGTGGAAGCATATTGAAGACCATTTTTCCATGTTCACAAGGTCGACATTTCCTTCTCTTGACCAAATTATACTACATGGGGACTGGTCACATATCCTAAACC
The DNA here is from genome assembly GCA_900068955.1 of Clitocybe nebularis. Taxonomy (NCBI): domain Eukaryota; kingdom Fungi; phylum Basidiomycota; class Agaricomycetes; order Agaricales; family Clitocybaceae; genus Clitocybe; species Clitocybe nebularis. The sequence continues at coordinate 10,162 of CEMJ01394079.1, read as the reverse complement.
AACCACAATTCGCGTCGATATATCAGGATCTGCAAGAGCAGAACATCCAACTTGATCTCGACTGTTCCGAAATTTGGACAACGAAACGGCCGTCTAAGTCCATATCCATAGGAAGTCTATTCATGAAGGATAAAGAAGGCTTCTTTAAATCTACAATGCTCGAGGAACGTGTTGATGACTAAACCCTCTTGACATGTTCTTGCTGTGCATCCTCATGGCTTTGCTAGTTTCCTTTCTCCTTATAGTTGTCTAATACTACAAGGCCCGCCTCGTTTTCACATGTAAGCGTCAATCACACACGCACCAACTATGTGCCCTATACCCAAACCTACCCCTCGTAATGACCCCTCATTCCACAAACTTTGCTATCAACCGATCCCCACCCATTTCACCTCTTAAGTCAAGTCTGACGTGGGGTTGGGAATTCTAGCTTTGTAAAGGTATGGATGAACTATGAACCTTGCCGTCCTGATGACTCAAGATCGAATAGTGCGAATACCCATGGTGTTTGGTAGCTTTCCCAACGCTGTATTGATACCCCGTGGGGTATACCAATCATAGAAGCCAACAACCTTCACCGCCTGTCATAGGCTGTAACCCACCTTGTAACATGATTTTGTTTAGGAGGTATGGTCTGCACACTGCCAGTGTATCTCAGCATAAAACCATCGTCCAGGAGGAGGATCACTCGGCCCGAAATATGCTCATTGACTCTATTTTGAACAATCCGGACACGTGACGGCATACCCAGTGTCGGTGGGAGGTCACGTCAGAAACCATGGGATAGGGGTGCCCGTCTTGTGCAACTGTGTATCTTTGACCCGATTTCACAACCACGGTGCGAGCTACGAGCCAATTGCTGAGTATCGAAGCTATTGCTCCAATTTCTGATGCCCGCCTATAATAAGCATGAGCGAAACTCTCCAACGATTCGTGCTCTATTCACACCTTCAACAATATGCCTGCTACTACATTTCCTCCATTCCCAACGGATGTTCCCACCCATCCATTGCTCGTCATTGACTATGAGCTGCTCAAGGAGAACGATCAGAACGAGGTTGACCGTTTATGGGAAGCTGCGACGAAACTCGGCTTTTGGTAGTGAGTATAATCCCCTTGAAACTGGCCACAGCCAACCTCCCGGGTCCTTTGCTCGTTTTACGGATTACTTACGTTTTCTGATAGCCTCAAGAATCATGGAGCATTAGAGGAAGCCAATTGGATGTTCGACATGGGCGCCGAAACCATGGCTCTGCCTATTGAAGAGAAAATGAAGTTTGAACAAGGAGATGATGGACTCTCATTTGGGTCTGTCGGCCCCCCATTCCGATCGGAAAAAAAGACTGAGCCCAATTCTTAAGGTATAAGGCAGCTGGTACCAACGCTGTTGACTCCACCGGGAAGAAGGACTCTGTCGAGTTTCTCAACGTCTCAAAGGACGATGCATTGGCGTGGCCAAAGGAAGCTCGACGGTCGTACCCCTCGACAGTCAATGCCCGTATGGAGTCTACCATCACTCCGTTCGTCCGCAAATCGCTCGAAATTAATAATCTAGTGCTGGAAATTTTTAACAATAAGCTTGGCTTGCCAGCTGGTGCCTTGATGAGGAGGCACTCAATGACCGAGTATAGCGGGAGCGAGACCAGAATTATCAAGACCCTTCCAGTTCCCCCCGATAAGGGACAGCTTCTTGGAAGTCATACTGATTTTGGGTCGCTGGTAAGTGTGAATCGTTGTAAATGAGGTCATCAACGACCGGGAAAAAATCAGTCGTTCCTCCACAATCGACTAGGGGGTCTTCAGGTCCTAGTGCCAGGCGTCGAGTCCTGGCAGTATGTCAAGGTGAAAGGCCCGGTCGGTGTTTAAGTTTTTGCTTCTCAACTCGAAATGTGTAATAGCCACTTCCTGGTCATGCCATCTGCAATATTGGAGATGCTTTGACATTATTCAGCGGGGGCATCCTTCGTTCCAACCTTCATCGCGTTGTGTACGCCGTCATTCACCTACCGATATACGTGTCGTGTCTGATTTCTATAAATAACTAGTCCACCCCCAGGTCCGCAGGGGCACCTCGAACGCTGGTCGCTTGTGTTTTTCACCAGACCAGGAAATTCTATCATCCTCCGTGCCTTGGTTGAAGAAAGCCCCTTGATCGCGGAAGCTGTTGCGCGAACGCCGGGCAGGAACTTTGAAACAGGATCAACGGCACAGGAGTGGTTCGCAAGGAGAGTCCGAAACCAAAGGTTAAAGAATAGGAAGGTTAGTACAGTCATGCTGAGAGGTCGTCGGAAAGAAGAAACTCTTTACTGATTTGCGCATCCTCATAGGGCCCTGAGACCTGGTTAGCTAGTCGGGGAACAGAAGTCAACCCCGAGCTGTGATTGTCGTGGTTGCTGTGGATATGTACCTTTGCTGAGAATATATGAGATTTATTTCTCACGCGTACCACCCTCGGAGGGCTCTCCCCCGCGGACTGAAGAGACTGGCAGGAGATTGAGGCGAGGCGGATCTCAACGGTTATGAATATAGTCTTGGTTTGGTCTTGGTATTGCCCGGTCCAAGTGGTAAGGAGCATTCAGGGCAGAGACCTGTAGAGAACTCGGAAGCTCGGAGACCGAAGTATGCGGTCACGTGATAAATACTGCCGGCGAACTTCACCTGATGGTGTACCAACCTCCATCATTGAACTTCCATAATTTACAAATCAACTAAGGGGCCGTGCGTCAGCCCAACTTGGTTCACCGTGGTGGAATGCTCAGTGATTTAGGCCTGTTTTGTTTATTGGCCTCCTTCGTGACTTTTGCAATGGCAAATCCTAGCCAGTCATTTCTTTCGCAGACTCTGATAGAGTCAAATTGGAAGATAGAATTAAGCAAGTCTTGGGATGTGAGTAAATTAGCTGATTCCTCGGTAGTGCCTGTCAAAGCTTACCATAACGGGCGTACACGAAGGTTCTAGGACCGTTTCCAATACATGCCAGAGAACAGCAATATCTATCACCTTCATTTCCCCTCAACTGTGAACGAGCTCCCTCCCTAGTAATTGTGAGGTATTGATATGTACGTCCAGTATCAGAGCCTGTTGATCTTGCCGCGTCCTGGCCATCATCTTACGCCGATGGTGGAAGAGTAAAATGGAGTACAGCTCAAGCAGCCGATAACGGCGATCTCAAGATTTCGTTCCCAGATATCAGGCAAGTTAACGCTCGCATAATGCACCGGGGGGGAATTCATTCCAATTTTTTCAAATCATCTGGCCAGGTGGGATTCCCTCCGGATGACTGAAGGGTGGGCGGCAATGCAGCATCATGCAGTTTTACGCACCTCACTAACTATATACCCCCCTGCCGAGCCAGAGGCTATACAAATACCCCACATCCTCGTCAACCTCATACAGGGGTCGTATTTTACCATCCTCCCTTGCTACGACGACACTAAACATCCTATTCGAACGCCTGAATGGTACTCAGGTAATATTTATGGTTTGGAACGCTCTCTTCCTAGGGTGGTCAACCTACCGGTCCCCCTCTCGGCATCCCACCCCACGAAATATGATGTTTTCGTTAGTGGGGACTTCGAGGTATTTTCAGAACCGCCATATTCATTTATCACTCCCTACATTTATCTCCTGTGTAGATCAGATTATTTGGAGATCCGAGCGTTCACAGCAATGGAATCCCTACGCAGAACATTCACATATCTGTTGAGGTCGAAACATCTGTCGAAGGGCTTGTCCAGGAAAGTTCGCAAGACGTGATGTGTGATTTCGTTAATGGTTTCGCATTTGGAGACGCTATAGGTATAGGAATTCGTAGTATCTCAGGATGGTGGACCGTTGAAAACATCGCTGCAAAAAACACTAAGGCAGGCAATGTGCCCTACCACTCAACCCCCATTTTGAATATATTTTTAGGGGATCGATCTTACACTCTTGCGTCGAACTCGTTTGGCTCCATCGCAGATGCGAATTATTCCCATCCGAATCTCCCAAGATCAGCCTTTCCAGGAGTCCAACATTCAGCTTGAAGTCACCGTGTCATCTGAAGGCGTGTCTAGAATCATTCCTGTGCTCTTTCCCGTTAAACATGTCAAATTTTGGAACGAATCATATTATGAGGCCATCACGTCGACCTATTTTTATGCACAAAATATGCCTACCGCCTTTATAGCTATTCCTCCCCGTCTCGAAAGTATTGAGGGGCAGAAGTATGCAATCCTAGCTCTACGTTAGTCCCAGGCCCTCTCAACACCTATCCTCTTTATCGTGACGAACTGAACAGCATTTCTCAGACGGGGCAGGCGTGGATATTTATGGGCAAAGTTTTTGGGTTGATGCTTTGCCTCGGAACAAATACAGTTGGATTGTTGTTCCCAGTGGCCGGACATCATGGGTATGGTTATCTCAACATTTTGTCGCTTGGAGGGTCATTTATATCGTCAACCAGGGACTGGATTGGCATGGCCCGAGTTCGCTGGACGCATGGGGCTCGTTGGACGCTCTTTTTGATATTTTGAAAAGAAACAAGATAGGAGGCACGCAGCAGGTAAACTGCAAGCCTAAAGTCGTCGTCTTGGGCCATTCAAATGGCGGTCAAGGAGCGTGGTACCTTGCGTCCCGTTACCCAGACAGAGTAATTGGAGGTGCGGAATAATATGCCTTGCATAATACAGGTAACTTCATCGAATCGTCATTTTAGTTATACCTGCCGCTGGCTATATCAAGTCACAGGCTTATGTCCCGCTAACAATGTCAAGGTGTTACCGCTTGCCCCTCCGGTTTACCGGAATGTTTACCTTTTATGGAGGTCTGCCCATTTCATAGATCCAACCCTACGCGCTATTCTGGAGTCCTCTCTAACCCCGGACGACAACGATCTGCACCTTTCGAATTTAGTGGACACGCCAGTGCTGGCAATCCATGGGTAAGTCGCTTTGGCTCTCTTGGTCTGTTGCTAATTGAATGCAGGGGCGATGATGAGAATGTACCTGTATGGCACTCACGCGAGGCCGTTAGTATTCTCAAAACTTGGTCAGAGAACGCTAGCGTGACGTGGGTTCCACCCCTAAATAATGAAGCTAGAAACCTTACGTGTGGAGTGCTATACAGATTTCGTGAAGATCCCGGACAAGGGCACTGGTACCCATCAATCTTCACTAATGAGCAGGTGCAGGCGTTTTTAGACCAGGTTTTAGGCAGCTCCCTAGGCCTTGAATCAAGAGCCATGGACTTCACACTCTCTGTATCAGTGCCGAGTGAGAGTGGCCCGTTACATGGGTGGAAGATTGAAAAGCTCACTACGCCTGGTCGGTAAGCGAGATTCGAATATAAACTTCTCATGCTACAGGGCTGATGTATCGACAGGCTTGCTAGATTGCGTGTTACGACTGTTAAAACTGGGGTGTTCCGCGTCACAATATCCAACGTGGATGTTTTCTCAGTAGACCCCCGATTCAATAGTGATGCTACGATACATCTGGGTGACTCCCAGCTATTAATTCCGTCAGAAACCCGTGACCTCGTCTATTTCAGACGCTTACACCCAAATGTTTGGAAGGTAAACATAAAGTTCAAGTAGCTTGTCTAATGAACCTCACAGGTGGTGACACCCCCTAGATTGCACCCGAACCCGACGCCATTCCCTCCCCGTCGCGGATGCAAATGATTTTGGCTTCCCAGGGCCCCATTGTCTTCATAGTACCGGATGCCTCGTCATCACATGAGCTCTCCATAGTATTGAGCATAGCTCACGATCTGAATATGTATCACAGATTGGATGCTGAAATACTTACAGAATCTAATGCAACGTCAATGCTAGAAGGGACAACATCATGGCCGAGTGGCAATGTAGTTTTTATCGGGCCCCCATCTTCTGTCTTTGTCTCCCTGGTTTTACAAGAGAAGATGACTCCGTTTGAGGTGGTTGATTCACGCCTACTCCTAAACGGACAAGCACTCCCTGAGACCGACATTGGTGATTTGAGATATTGATTAATGAAAACCGATTTCTGATCCCCCTGTACTAGCTGCTTTATTCTTACATCCTCATCTATCCAAAAGGATAGGCCGTTCAAGCGTGATGTTTATTTTATCTACAGACCCCCCGGGGCTAGAGAGAGCTGCAAGACTGTTTCCCATACGAACAGGTGTTGCTGTGCCTGGATGGGTAATCACCAGTAGCCGCACTGACCTTCTCGGTGCTGCTGGAATCCTTGGTGCAGGGTGCGTCCTTCTGATTAAGCATTTGTCAAGAGGCAGATATTAATATTTTGAGTAGTGTTTGGAATACGGAATGGAAATGGAATGAGGCATTATCTTGGTTGTATTGATTGATACCAAGTGATGTCGAAGTGTGCATGTAGTCTCCACGCACAAACTACAAGTATCTTTCAATCTTTTTGACGAGTCGAAACAGCGAGCTGTCATATACCATATATTTTCTTGCTGGTTCTGTGATGGGTGAAGCTCCCATTTATCTGTGGCGCATCAGAAAAGCACGAAAGGACACGATAGGGGCACCGTAGGAGAGTTGTCAATTACGGGGTGCGGGACTATATTTCATCTGGGGCACCATACAAACAAACATCGAGAAAAATTGATCAAGAAGCATCTACAAGTACACCATCCTCCCCGTCGGATGGTTGTCTAGACCGCGAATCTTTACTTGCTGTAGGAACGATGAGAACTCTGAGATTGGCATTGTAGTCCTGAAAACTCACATGCTACAGCCTCCTCCCACCCTTCTTCGAAAAGTTCAGGATTTTGATTGGGGTCTGCGATAGACACGGCAATTTTGGGGCGGTTTTTACTTGTCAGTTCTGTCTTCCACGCTTCCACTGCTTTTGGTGCTTGGCTATGTATTTTGTGTTAGAGGCGGGTGTAGCGTTTTAGTTCAGCGTTAATACCTTGGAGCATATGTACGAGCGAACAATGCAGCCTCGGGTGCTCTTTGTGTCTTTACCAACAGGTCCACACATGCATTCGAATCACCAAGCTGGAAGCGTGTCGCAAATGCCAGATTGTTTTGGCCCTTTGCCTCTGCGTCCAGCCCGCCGGTTCAATATAAGGAAAGTCGGGTTGAGAGGTGGAAACACATACCAGCTTTGGCAGCTAGCCCCTCCAATCCTTCACGGTCGCCGGTTGCCATCAAAAGCAACATGAGCGCGCTCAGATCGTTAGCTTTCTCGAAACACTCTCTCGCCAAGTCGAATCGCCACACAGCGAGTGCACGATCACCAAGCGCCTTCCATTTCATTTCAGCTTCGACCTCCGGAACGGTGCGCGCAATCTCCACTGCGGAATCGAGGTCATCTAGCTGAAGTGAAAGCTCAAATTTGTGATCAGGGTCTGTGGTCACTTCTATTGCCAATTCTTTGAGGTCTAGAATGGGTGGGGGGTTCAGTAAATATATATTGTTCGTGAAGGGATAATGAACCTTTGCTTTCGAGGAAGCGGGCGACTTTGTTGAGTTGGTCTTTTGGAAGGGTTGGCAGAATTTCAGCAGCGGCTTCCATATCGCCGCGGAGGACCGCCGTCTGGTATTCCACAACATTGAGCGAAAGAGAGTAGCCGAATACATGCATATCTTTATCTGCTAGATACACACGATTGTGGGCGGGCATATAACCGAGGAGGAAGAGAGGGCTATTTCTTATCAGATATCTGAACTGAGCTGAAATAGCGAGCACAACTTACGTGTCGAAAGGGCTTATGGTGTATGATTCGTTGCCAACAAAGTACGACAAGCGGTTGGTTGCACTTGTGAAGATGAAGCAATCGCCGACCCATTTGGCTGTCTTCACACTAGGTGTAGAATTAGTACCAGAATGTCGTCGTATATCAATGACTTTACCCTTCTGAGACATCGGCAATGACCTCGAATGCTTCCTCAACACCTTCGTCCGTGATGTCTGCGCCCTCTTCGAGTTTGGCATTGTAAGCATCCCGGTCGAAGCGCAGGATGTAGAATGAGTCTTCGGCAGTGATTGCGACGAGTGTTCCCGTAGTAGACCAATAGACCTGCAAGAACCGATATCGGTATGTTGGGAAATCCAGAACAAGAATACAATGCATCTTACGTTCTTCGCATCCACATCTATGCGCCTTACAACTTCGCCGGTCTCCCAATCCCAGAACATGACGAACCCAGCACCCCGTGCACCAAGCAATGTTCCTCCGTGTAACCCGTCGATTGACCAACTCCCTGCGCCCTTCATTCCTGCGCCACCTCTCTCCCTGAAGTTTTTGTAGATTCTCAACTTCACCTTGTTCTCTAGTACGGCATATGTATTCGAATCAGGGGCCCATGCGAAGGAGATACCGTTCCCGAAAGATTTATTCCTCCACGCTAGGGCGGTGTAGGTAATATACTCGCCGTCGCCTACAACTGTGACAAACCGGCCATTGGGGGAGTGGATGAGAGACTGGGCAAATATTTCTGTAGATCCGATCTCTTTGACGGAGACGGGGATTTTTGAGCCGTCAGAGATTTCAGCATCTTCAGAGATCATCTGAAGATTGCCTGAGATCACGTCGTGATTGCGTGTGTAAATGAGCTTTCCGGAGGGGTCCATGCTAAAGGTAGGTTCATCCCGGCCGAGCTAGGTCCATACGATGATAAATGGACATCCTTGGATGTTAAAATGTACATACCTTGATTACGACCACACCTTCGTCAAATCCAACGGCGACTTCATTGGCGTCCTTTCGGAGACCTGCGCACCAGGCGCGCTCCAAGGCATAACTTAAAGTCGTTTCTATCCGGTAAGTACCACTGTTCCAAATTTTGATGGTCCCATCTTCACTACCACTGATAATGATGGGCAGGTTGGGATGGAAGACTGCGAATGAAACGTTGTTGGTGTGACCTTCCATTGTTTGCACGCAGCTTTTGCTCAGGTAGTCCCAGACCTTTACGGTTTTGTCATCGCCCGTTGTCACAAGGTAGGGTTTGTCGGCGCCAGGATAGAAATCCACATAATTGACGCCCTTATCATGTGCATCCATGGTGAAATTAGCAGTTGGTGCACCGATAGACCACATTTTGACGGTGCGATCGAGACATGCAGAAGCAAAAGTATTCGAGTCTTTGGGGTTGAAGGCGAGATTCATGATGTAGTGTGTATGGCCTTCGTAGGTCTATAGAATATGAGAGATTAACATGAGTCTGGGGGAAATGGTGCTAACTTGGATGTTCTTCCAGCCCTTCTCCCAATCCCAAGCCTTGATTGTCATATCGTCACTTCCAGTCAAAACGATACTTGCGGTTGGGTGAACTGTTAGACATCTGATATAGTCTGGATGGGCCTCGAATGATGCCACCTTCTCGTGTGTGTTGTAATTGAAGACGCGCAGTTGGAAATCGTCGGAACCAGCCACGAACCAGTTCTTACGTGCGATGAATTTGACACAGCGAACTGGAACCTCCGCCACTTCAAATGTCTTCACGATAGCACCTGTTTCATGGTTGTAGATATTAACGGTGCCGTTGTAAAGACCTGATAGTAGCCAAGGTTCCGTAGGATGGAAGTCGACACCCTTGACGCGATCTGACCGAGAGAATAGTTTCCGCTAGGATGGACATCGAAAGATCAGGAAAACCCGGGAAATTGAACAAGGTGCATACGTTGACTTCGACAAGCATCGCGTCGCTCGAAAAACGGTCAGAGGTTCGTTAAAATGAAGTGGAAGGAATGATATACGTGGAAGGGCGTATGCACTGAAAGTGTTCTCCGTTTGGACCTTTCTCACGTGGCATCTGTCCCTCCGACCATCACTGAGATACTAGTTTTCACGACCTTGAAACCATTTTCCTGTGCAAGTGTAAAGTGGACACTAGATATGTGCTAGTTTACGCTAATGTTCAAGTAAAGAACTTGATATCCCTTCCAAAATTTGCATCCCAAGCACTCGGAGTAGCTTTAAATTTGATGACAAGTCATAATC